>VWZE01007136.1:108629-120185 GCA_013396675.1 Eubucco bourcierii | reverse complement strand
TGCAATGACAGGACAAGGGGCAATGGGTTTAAACTGGCAGAGGGGAGATTTAGACTGGATGTTAGGAGGAAGTTCTTTACAGTGAGGGTGGTGAGGCACTGGAACAGGTTGCCCAGGGAGGTTGTGGATGCTCCCTCCCTGGATGTGTTCAAGGCCAGATTGGATGAGGCCTTGAGTAACCTGTACTAGTGGGAGGTGTCCCTGCCTATGGCAGGGGGTTGGAACTAGATGATCCTTGAGGTCCCTTCCAACCTTACCATTCTATGATTCTATGCCGTGAGTAGCGCTGACGTTCCCTAGGGCTCCAGGCTGCCTTTGTTCCAAAGCGCAGCAAAGCTATTTTTTTATAACAAACCCTTTTCCAAGTTTTCTGATTTCTCTGAATTACTAAATTCCTTGTAGAAGCATCCTTGTGAAAGATCTTCCCGACCAAATTTCCGAACCCCATCTAATTAATTTTATATAGAGTTGTGGGCGGGGCTTGCTGGAATATAAAATAACTGCATGTTTTATAATTCCTGCCTCGTTAATCCCCACAACCGAGTCAACTGGGTTTGGGAGAACACAAGGTAAAACCTTTCAAAAGGTTTTTTCCTATGATGTTTAGTACTCTTAACATGGAATGAAAAGTGGACACAAGGAGCCCACCAAGCATGTTATTCAGGGGAGAAAAACTTTAAACAAGAACAGCTGAATCACACTAGCAAACTGCCGTTCCCTTAGGGCAATCATCGTTTTGAAGACTTTAGATGCTACTTGCCTGGACTTGCAGACAAAGTAGCTTCATCGTTGCCTGTTTTTAGGAAAAAAACTGAACACATGCAGGGTCAACTCTCAAGCTGGTGCAGCTGCTAATTCACCTGGGCATTGAAGTGCCCTTGATTCCAGAGGCGGGCTTAAGCACAGACAACATCAGTGCACTACTGCTGCAGGGAAGTCACGACTCTTAGACTTGATGATCAAGGACCGACATGCGGAAGCTGTTAATTAGTTATCCTGCAGTTCTGAATGGATCAGCATTATAAGGTATGCCTCACTGCACATCCATTCCAAAAAGGTCTGAGCTATGAAGAGTCACCATGTAGGATTGATTTGGGCTAAACCACTTTCTGGTTAGATCAATGTTCCCACCTGCAAGAAGTGTACTGGGTTTGGATTCCAGAAATAAGTCGGTTGCATGGGAAATGTGAGCCATCCTATTCAGCACAGTTTGTAAAAGTAGCAGCCATCTGCTGGGGTTTATAGAAGGCTGAGAAACACAGGATGTTTTCTTTTATTCAGATGTGCTATGCATGTGCCCTGTATGAGCAGGCTTGTTACAATACCAATAAAACAAGTGGGACATAACGCTCAAGAGAAAAGCTCATTTTATGTAGTAAAATTGAACTGGAGCATGATAGAAGGCATTATAAATATCCATGCACACATGGATACATGGCATACATGATCATTGAAGTAAAGGTCAGCAGAAAACAGGACAGACAGAAAGTTGGAACAAATACATACAGCACCAAGTTTGAGACTAAACAAACTGTTCTCCAAAGAGTGGAAACCACTCTTAAAAGAAAAAAAAAAAAAAGTATCTACAGACAGAAAGGTAAGGAAGTGCCCTGTATCAAAATAAACAGCATGGCCAATATTACAACCTGAGATGAATCTAAACTCGACAAAAGGGGATTTGGCATTACTGACAAAATCACAATGCATGTGTGTACAGCATGTGTCCAACACCTCTAATGATGAGACAACCATTCCTTTATGTTTGACAGTGATCATCAAGACCATGTAACACACCTGAAAGGCATTCACAATGTGAATATCTTCATGTTCCCATGATTATCTTCATGTTGTCACTCCCAACAAAGGGGAAATTTTCCCATCACAGTTCAGAGGATGCAAGCAGAATTCAGCAAATGCTAAGAGAATAAATACAAGAAGCAAGTAAAGATGCAGATGGGGACGCTGGCAAACAGCATTAGCAACAGCTAAGGTTGTTTTTGCCAACAAAGGAAAAAGTTAAGTATAGTAAATCAAATAAAATTAAACATGTAGAAGCAATAGATGCCCTACATTTTTTTCCCCTGCAAATGTCTATTACCTTTCTTTCCCAAGGAAGTAATGAGTGCTTTTGTAAATCTCAGTTGAGAGCAGAGTATCTTACTTGTATTTCTGTCTAATGGCATGACTAAGCAGATACTATTTCAGATGGTGAATATTTTTGCTGCTAAAACAAAATATTCTGCATACATGGCATTCTAGTTGAAACATCCTGTAGATGATCACCAGTGGGGCCAACACTGTGTTGATTTCTTTAAGAAATACTTCTGAATGGGATGATAGGCAACAGTACCATGTGAAAGCTTTGGCAGGCATATGTGTTGTAATTCTCTCTATTTGTTAAAAGCAAAGAAATGAGTTGTAGTGGGGAACAGAAGGCAAGTTAAATAGCTTACATAAACCAGTTTGCTATGTGCGATGCTATCAGGAATTATGAAAAAAAACTGTAAAGCATACTCATGTCTATTAGAATGATAGTGTGCAACCTCCTAAAATGTCCCAGTGAAAAATATCTGGATCACATTGGGAAAAGGGCTGAGGTGGATTTCAGTGGGTGTAGAACTACATTTGATGGAAGCAGAACAGTTAGAATATCACAGAATGAAATTCTGGATCAGAAATAGTGTGGTTTGGTAGAAAGTTTGGTATCTCAGAAAGGACGTTTTATGTAGAAGATGGTGAAAAATTATTTTCATATTTTCCAGGATGTGGCTTACAAAATATTTTATCATCTTAAATGAAGCTGCAGTGAGTTTTCAAGAAAGAAACCTAAAACAATAATACAAATTTGATGTAGGCAGAAATCAGTGAAAAGAAAAAAGGAGTTTTAAAATTATACTCAAGCAAGCATTGAACAGAGCTGCCCAGGAGTATTTCACACTCAAGCTACAAGACAGTGACAAAATTTGAAGAATTTACCTTTGGGATATAGGACTTAAACAATCGTCTCAACAGCCCACCATTCAAACCCAGTAACACCAAAGCACTGGAATTATTCTAAAATAAACTTGCAGGGTGTACTAAAAGCTCTCAATATCTGAATTTCTTTACCTAGTGTGTTTTTGATGGACCTTAACACATGTGGTACAGATGTACACCCACAGAATTGCTTTTAGAGATGAATCTGTACAGAGGTAAAAGCTCACATAGAAAGACACATCCTAGAACTCAGAAATGCACTTTTCTGTTAAATACTTATTTAAGATGAGCAAACAGTCTCTGTGATCTGATTAGAGATGAAATGGCTCAAATGGGAACCACAAATTCTTTGAACTTAGCTTAAGATGAATTTTCCAGAGGTGTCTGCTGGTGCCACTTGGCGACTTAGCAAATCATGGCTTAAATTCTTGCTTGCATCTTCAAAGGAAAAAATCTCAACTCCATTTCTGATCTCCTCTCACTCAAGTCTTGGCTATTGATTCTTGCCATAAACTCTTCCGGGACATATCCGACACTGGACAACGTTGACAATTCTCTAAGTGTGCGGACTGGGTAGCAATGTCAAAGAAGCCACTTGGTAATGCTAATATGCCAAATCTTATCATCACATATCACATTTTATACTGCCTCAAATTCTTCTATATTTACTCTGTTGTCTTACTCTAAATCTGGTGTCTAGACTTCTCTACAGAACAGATTTCTAAAGTTGGGAGTGGTGCATTTTCATTTAGTGGCAAATAAGCTTCTCAACTAATCAATGTGTTGTATATGAAAAGTATGTTGCAATTATGGAAGCCTCTTAAAACACAAGGACAATTTAATCTCCTTGGTGCCCTTGTGCAGCTGGATTTTAAAATTTTGTTTTATTTGTACCTGTTGCCTCTATAGAAGGCTGTGAATGCTTGTAATATTCCATCTTGCCAGATAGCACAAGGACAAACAATACAAAGCAGTTTTGAAAAACAAGTCACTCATTCCATTGAAGAGCTTGACAGACCTCTATCAAATTCAGCCTGAACTTTTTTTTTAATTTTTCTTTTTTCCCTGGCCTCAAAATCCTCATTGTATTAATCCTCACCTGTGCAGGAATTGTACCAAGCCATCTTATTTCTTGGCTTTCTCTCTATTCTCTTTTCAAAATACAGTCTATACCAAATTAAAGAATGAATGCATGATGACATCCAATCGTATAATGACATCTCCTGGTTTATTTGCTATTCGTTTTCTAACTGTAGCCTTCTCATCCCTTTTTGTCATCAGGTATTGGAGAAGCTTTACTTCAATTCCTTCTATTTCCTAAAAATCAGTTCTATCAGTGTGCTCCTTTAAAGTTATACATTCCTATGTCCTCAACTAAGTTTTTAAACTTCCAGCACTTGCACAGAAGAACACCATTTCTTGTTCTGGTTCCAGTTATCTATTTTTCTGTGTTCTGCTTGGTCAGGACATTGTTTAGGTTGTCCATTGCTATATTGTCTAAATCTAATCAATTTCTGTCTTTTTCTAGGATTCATAGCTTTTGGATTTCAATTTCAGTTCCTGTCTCATGTGAAGTCCTTTCTTTCTAGTCACTGCCCTGCACTACAAGGACACTGAGGTGCTGGAGTGCATCCAAAGAAGTGCAACAAAGCTGGTAAAGAATCTAGAGCACATGTCTTAGAAGGAGTAGCTGACGGGAGACCTTAATATTCTCTACAACTACTTGAAAGGAGGTTGTAGTTGAGGTGGGGGTCGATCTCTTCTCCCAAGTAAAATGTTACAGGATGAGAGGAAACGTCCTCAGATTGTGCCAAGGGAAGTTTAGGCTGGATATTAGGAAAACTTTCTTCACCAAAAGGTTTGTAAAGCATTGAACAGGCTGTCCAGGGAAGTGGTGGAGGTAATTAAAAGACACACAGGTGTGGCACTTAAGAGAGATATTTAGTGATGGACTTGGCAGTATTAGGTTTACAGTGGGACTCGATCATCCTAAAAGGTCTTTTCCAAGCTAAACAATTTTATGATTTGTAAGGTATCTGTAATTTTTGTACAGGGTCACAAAAGAATTACGAGCCTACCTATTTACATACCTATTTACTATTAGTGATTAAATTATCCTACTAGTTTAACCCTGACAGTGGATCTGGGAAGATTTTAGAAAATGCTCTTAGAACCTTTCTTTTCCCGTCCTTCCTACTTTGGCAGCATTTATACAGATTCCTTTCCAGTGCTCGTCTATGGTACTGTCTCCACTGCTGTGCTCAGTGTGAGAACACCTGTATCCATGCAGCACAGTCTCAGGAAGACTTGTGCTCAGACATATGACTAACACTCAGCCACTTTTTTTCAAGAAGGCTTGTTCCCAACATTTCTTAACAAGTTCTTAGGAAGCTTTGTGGAAGTGCCCTCAGCGCCTATACAGCCCTTTGCCCAGCTTCATACCACAAGCTTTGGAGCCCATTAGGACTCATGTTTTTAAATAAGTGCTGTAAGCCTCCCTCTGATGTTAGGCATTCCCAACAATGCTGAGCTGAGCTATAGACTATAGAACACTGTAATTTGCCAGAATTTGAAAGCTTTGAGATTAAAAATATCTATTAATTCAATGCTGTAACACAAGATAAAAGACAAAGCAAATTGAAAGTACAACAGAAATACTCATTTGTTCTATTTTATAACAAAAAGAACAAGCTATCTCTACCTCAGTCTACTCTGTCCTCAGGGTCTCTGTATCTGGGGAAAAAGCTTAAGTATTTTATCAGCTGCTGCTATAACCATGAGAGATGCACCAAGCTTGGGGTGAAGCTGTTAGGTAGTTCACCAACTATGAGGTGTAGAAAGTGCTATGAAAGCATTTTCATGCATCTTAAGCACTGCTGGACACCTTAACCACATACTGGTACTTTTAATTTGTTTTGGGGAGTGATGATGTAGGACACTGGATCACAGTAGAAGATGCTCATCTAGAGAGGATGGCCTTTATACAGGGTACCCATAGCACGTAACCGGCTTACAGCACACTAAATAAGAAGGCAACTGAAACGAGACTTGTTCACAAAGCAAAGAAACAGGAGCAGTGCTCGTTTCGCATGGGATTCAGAAGTACCCCAGTGGCACATAGCCCAGGCAGCATCGGAAAGACGCTGCGTTTCCAGCTGTAGTTTCAGGCGCCAGAGGCAGCCCCGTGGGCGCTGCCCAGGGGGAGACGAGAGGCAGGGAGGGGCTGGAACCTGCAGCGGCGGTTGGGGAGTGACAGTTGGAGAGCGAACGCTGGCTGAGGAACGCACCACAAAGCCTGGAGGAGGCAGAGGTAAACGGGTGGCGAAGGAAAGTTAACAGAACATGCAGAAAACGAGGCTTAAAGGAACGCCTGCGGCCTGGAGGCAAGTGAAGAGGCTGGGGGAGGGGTACAAAACGAGAACAAACCCGTGAATTGGGGTATGAGTGAAAGCAGCGTTGTGCTAGAATGAGGCAGCTAGCCAGCTGCCGAGGCGAGCAAGCTCCTACTTATCTTACCATGTTGACTACAGAAACAGACTTCAAATGACGCAGTGTCTATAAACAGAGAGGAAGAATTAGTTCCCGTCCTGGTAGTTGTGTCTGTGACCCTAAAATCCTTACCCCACACATTCCTGAGGAATTCAGCTCCCGAGGGCACGGACAGAGTTATCACAGAGCTCGTAGAGGGAGGAGCAGCAGGCAAAGCTTAGTAAGCACTTGCTTGTTATTACAGAAACTTGTTCTGGTGATTACAAGTGTTGCCCAAAAGCTGGACATACCATTCCTCCCCAAAATATTAAACGTAGGAATCAGAAGTCAACTGCAGGGTAAATAGGCTAAATAGAATGCTTTTTGGTTACACATGAATTTGATTCAAAAGTAAACAAACCATCTCAGATTGCACTGTTTCAATCAAATTGATGGAGCAGGACAGTTCCTTTGATGCAGTATTCCACTGCGTTCGTTTATTTTTTGTTAAAAGATGTATCAGAAAAGGCTTGTTCACATGCTGATTTGTCTCTTCAAACAGCACTGCTGCTTCCTTCAGAACACTTTTTGGTCTTTTCCCTGCTGGTCTGAATAATTAGTTCTCTGGGGAGATCAAGTCTTTTCTTGCTTACTAGTATTGGAACAGGGAATATCTTAACTAATCTCATGGTACCCCCGATAATGTTTCTTTTGACATATAGGAGATCCTTTATGGACCATTATGTGACCCTTACTGTAGTCAAATATATGTCATATGTGCTATGTGAAACAGTTACACGCTCCAGCTAGATCCATTTATGTTTATCACTCAGTGGAGAAGGGCTTCCACAATGGCATCTATGTACAATCCTGTTTGACAAGCAGAATGCAGTGTGGATGCAAACTCCATATTCCTGCCTGGGTGGCCATAACAGATGGTTCATAGTGGAACTTCAATCACACACAAAAAGCCATGAAGCAGCACAAATATAAGTCACTAGTACAAAAATCTCTGTTTTGGAGGACTCTTGACTGCTGTTCTAACTGCTCAGGTGCTAAAAAGGACAGTGCCTCACTAGTGAGGAGCTGGCCTTGAAAATTCCTTTCTAAGTTATTTTTATAAGTCACTTTTGTAGGACAGTAAGGCAGTGTAACTTAAAAAGTATAGGCTTGGCTTGTGTCTTTGATAGCAGTGGAGAAACACTGATCAAAAGAACTATTATTGCTTGTAGGTCCTGCAGGAAAGGCTTCAGGTGTTGAATGTGTGCATATCTTCAAATACCCACCCACTTGTGTGGGAGACGCTGGTCATGTGAATTTAATCTGATCACAGTTGATTTTTATTCTTGCAAATTCATATTTATACACATTCATAAATATATACAGATACACATCTATGTAAAACATCTTTAGTACTTATCTCCCCTCCATCTCTGCTCAGGATTCATGCATTCGTTTCTGAAGTAGCAACTTTTACAAACTACACACTAAACTGAGAATAAGAGAAGGACACATAACAATGCTCTTTTGAAATATTACCAAGTTTATATGCATATAGTATGTTGGGGTCTTTGATCTTGTCACAGATGGAGACTTCGTGGAACAAAGTAGAAAACAGAAAGCAACCTGGGAATAAAAGGGTGGCCAACTTTGTAAACTCTACTGGCCAAGTGATAAAGAAAAGGTAAGATTTTTGATTACTCACTGGTAAAGCCTGTATTTTCCTTAAATGGTTTTCATACAAATATCACCTGATATAAAGTGAATCACAAAAATGCTTTACAGAATCAAAATGGACAAAATATACCACATGATGCATTTTTCATGTAAGAAATACACTAGCTGAATGCATTATTTACCAGCTTGCTCAGCTATACTGAAAAGTAACTCTATAGCTATTATACAGACAGAATGAAACGTAAAAAAATGCTTGATGGTGCACAGGGTAGTGGACTTGGACAGCAGCTGTGACTTTTATGTCTTCTGTGGCAGTTACTTTAATAAATACCCACATCACATGCTTCAGTTTTAGATTTTTAGTGTTTTACAGAGATGGATTTCATTTCATACCATTAAGACTGAAGCATAACCATGTAAAATGACATGCTCAGCTTCACCTAAAAGCCAGTCTAGTCATCAGACCATGTTAGAACATCCCTTCTGAGGAGTACGCTGCCAGTAACTTTATGAGCTGCTCTTTGCTACTGTTCAGTCCAGATCAAAAGCAGCACATAGGACAGTGAGTAAATCTGAGAATTAAACAAACACAACTAGCAGAGTTAATAAGTACACGTAGCAAAGAAAAACGTGCATCTGTCTCTCACTGACGGGGCAACAGAAGTGACAACCAGACAAAATAGGTTTTTCCCAGATTTCACCTTATATTGGTATAACATCCCCACCTCTCATCCCCCATTCTTTGTTACCAACCCTTGTTTGCATTTATGTTATTTTAGCTAGTTATGTTTAAATGAATTATAAGTTTAAAATATTTATAAATAAGCACACATCTCTCATACAATTAGCATTACACAATCATTCTGTAACTGTGGCACTGTTCAATCTTAGTTTTTAAAATACAATTAGTCTGAGAAATGCAATTGATTTACAAAGAATGACAAAATCTACAAATTTAAGCGAATTTCCTGACTTTAAACTGTATGGAATTTTATTTTAAAAGATGTCTTGATTGCTTGATTGTCCATCTCCCCAGCAGTAATAATGGATTGCATTAGAGCTGTTATAGTAAATAATTTCTTAAGTAGCATTACTCTCTACTTGAGGGAGAAATAACCGGCTTGGTAGGTCAGCAGAAATGGATGCAAGGGTAAAGCAGGTCATCAAAATTCTGAATAGATTATACTGACTCAAAAGTATTGGTACATGTAAACAGGAATACAGTCTGTGACAGGCATGACAGCAGATGCTGGCATTGTTGAGGCCTTAATTGTAGTACTGTGTCCAGTCTTGAGTGCTGCAGTTCAAAAAGGATGTGAAGAATTTTGAGACAACACGGGGAGAAGAAATAAGCATCTTGAAAGGTTTAAAAATGTGACACACAAGGAAGGATTGTAATGAGGTGGAATAGCTTAGTCTACAGCTAAAACACATTAGGGGAAAACACATTTCTTAAGGTATGCAAGAGGCATACTGAGAGACAAGAGGCAAAAGTAATCATATCCATTACTGTTACACTTCAGAGAGCTTTTAACTAGTGGTCCAGGTTTGTCAATGTGACACGGGCCAGGTAACTTATCTGTCTGAAGATGAGCAGTTTTGAAAGTTACTTTCAAAAGTACAGCTCAAGACAGCTTACATCACTCTAAATCGAGTCTGCCAGAACTTCACCTCCTCCATTACATCGGCATTGATATTTGCGCACCTAAAGCTGAGCTAGGTATCCTTTGTAAGATCAGTAATGTTCGAAGAGTTCAGCAGGAGGGATATGACTAACCATCACAGCNAAAAAAAAAAAAAAAAAAAAAAAAAAAAAAAAAGTTGTACCTCAGAGGGTTGTGGTCACATCACTGTCTGCTGCTCAGATGAGTCTTTTTTTTTTTCTTCTACCAGAAATACAGGGGAAAGAGTGGATACTATTTTAAAACATAATAGTCGTATTAACGCAGGTAATTGTATTTGGAAAAAAAAAAAACCAAACAAATGAACCAACCATGAAACACCGAGCCATCAGAAAAGCAAGTTTCAATTTATGGTATTTAACAATACTATCTACAAGCACACGTTGTGCTGTCCACTATACATATAAATATGCTTTTAAAAAAATGGCGAAAGCGCAAATGGTTCAGACAGTAATCATACACCGGCTAGAGAAACCCAAGGATGAGGGGTGCAGGGCTGCTGAAACCGTGTCGCCGAGAAGCCGCTACTTTCCGGCTCTCATTACGGATGAGCACCAGAAACTGCGGGCCCTGCCTGCTAGGGTTCAGGCCTCTCGATATCTCGGCCAGGCAGACCGGCCCTAGGGGCCCACGGAGGGCCCCTCCAGCCGGCAGCCCTCCCCGGAAAGGGGAATTTAGACCACACCAAGAGGGCCCGGTACGGCGCGACTAGGACAGTACCTCAGCACTGGCGGGATTTTACTTCAGCATTGCCGGGCTTTTTACCTCAGCTGACAGGTGGTAGCGAGTTCTCGTCCGCCTCCGCCTCGCCCTCAGCCCGCAAAGGGACGGGAAGGGCGATGGCGGTGACGAGCGACGAGCCACTGGCCACGGGTGCACCGCCCCGACCAACACCGCCTCCTCTTCCTCCGGCAGCGCTCCCTTTTCCCGGCTATCCCGGCGGCCGCGGCGGGCGCCAATGAGGCGGCGCGTCCCGGCGGCAGGCTCCAGTGGGCGGGTGCGGAGGGCGGGCCGCGGGCCGGGGGGCGGTGGCAGCACGCTCGGTTGTGAGTGAGTGAGTGTGTGTGAGTGAGTGCCATGGCCGGAGCCCGCTGAGAGTGACAATAGGAACGAGCCGGAGCGCGACCCCGACGCCCATTGGGATCTCCCCTCTCACCTGAGCCAGCCGCCGGCGGAAGGAGCCTTTCTTTCCCTCGCAGCAGCGTCGCGTCGCCCGCCCGGCCTGCCCCCACCCCGGTCGCCTGCACCGCGCCTGCCGCTCCCCCTCGGCTCGGCCCGCACTCGGCTCCCCTCGCGTTCTCCCCCCACTGCCTCCTCAGGGCCCCTCCGCAGGGCTCCGCCGGGAATGTGAGTGAGGCAGCAGCCATCGCAGGCAGGGGGCCGCGTCGAGTGCATGGGACTGAGCGGAGCCCGAGCAGCCGCCCGCTCCTGACCCCGCCGCCAACGCCGCCCTGCGCTGGGGAGGCCGCCAACGCCGCCGAGGCCTACAGGCTCCTGCGCCGCCGCCGCCGCCGCCGCGGCAGGGACCGAGCCCGGCGCGTATCATACTTGGGCCGCCGCTGCCAGGCATCGGCCTCACTCCATCAAGCCCGGCTCACGCCGCCGCCGCCTCCCTCACGTCTCCGGCTTCTCTACCAGGAGGTTCAAGGTAACTCCATCCCTCCGTCTCTCCGCGCCGGCCCGCGGGGGAGCGGCGAGGCGGTGGCGGTGGTGCGGGGAGGAGGCGCAGGCGGGCCGAGGCGGGGTAGGGGGG
>VWZE01007136.1:59393-108604 GCA_013396675.1 Eubucco bourcierii | reverse complement strand
GGTGAGGAGGCACTGGGGGCTACGGGGAGGACATGTTCCAGCTGCGGTGCTCCGCGGCTCCCTTCTGGAAATGACAGTCGATACCAGCAGGCGGGAGGCAGCTAATTACACCTCTGCTTCCCCGGGCGCGGAGCGACCCTCTGGCTCCCTTCCCCTGTGTTATCCGTCGGTATTTTCACGTCCACTCGCCTCTCCGTGAATTACACCCCTACCCCCCGCCCGGGGACCAGCAGATGTGATGTGCGTGGCTTCTTATTTACCAAAATACTTGGGAAATAAAATAGCATTCCCTGCTAGAAGAAGCGAGAGGCAGTGGCTGGGTTTGCATCTTTTCCACTCGCACACAATAAATAATCTCGTTGGTTTTTTTTTTTTTTTTTTTTTTTTTTTTTTTTAACCCCTCCGTTCGTTGAAACGGTGTGTTCGACTCTGCTAGTATTCAGGGGAGGGAATATTCATTTGGAGAGATGAAAAAAAGGATCAGTGTTTACTGTAGGGTTGTTAGGCTGGATGTAGTCCTGTTGAATTAGAATTAGATTTTAATAATTTATAGAGCAGGTTAGGGAAACTGTTTCTAAATTTACAGTAGAGAAGTGTCAGTAAAGCCTCTTGCTGACACAATGATCCTGCAGTTTAAGTGATCTACTTTAGTCCCTTATCCTTTATTATTATGGGCTTTTTTGTAATTTAATTTTGAGGGAGTGTGCAAACCTTCCTGCAGAAATGGTTGCACTTTAATGATGCATGTGATAAGGAGGTGAATCTTTTTGATGAGATGAAATAGGGCTAACCAGTTCAAGCTCTAAGAATAGAGATTTGCTGATAATTTCAGGATTTGGTTTATGTAACAGGTAACTTTGTGTTTCTATGTTCTTTGACAGACTGTTGAAATTTTAGAAGTGGGTTGCTGAAGTACAGGCCATTCTATTTCAGTTTATCTGACTTCTTTATTTATTAATCTTGGCTGAGGCCTGAATGACCTGGTGATGGTGGCATTTTTCCCCCCCAGATGATAAACAAGTCCAGTTTAAGGTACAGGTTCATCTTGCTGATAGTATATTATATTTAGAAAGTGTAAGTAGGTAGTGAAAGAAGAATACCTCAGGAGAAATAAAAAAAGATGGAATAAGCCTTTTTCATTATTGTAATGCCAGCTGCACAATTCAGCTTCTAGGGGCTGCACATGCTTCCTCCAAGAAGGTCTGGAGTTTGTACTTCCATTTTTGATAGATTTAGTGCACCTTATACGTAGTTTTGTGTTAAAGACTTCTTATCTTTTTTAACTTGTTTACAATGTTGCAATAAGTCATACCTTCTAAATCTTCTTGAAGAAAAACCCCAGTAATGGCTGTTTCAATGGATTAAATGCATTATGAAGCAGATGAGTAACCAAATACTTTAATAAAACAAGTACTCAAAAGTGTTGTCTTTAGCGTGGAATCAACTTCTTTTAGCATCCGAGTCACTTTAGTAATTGAAGTCAACGGACATTGAGGATGAGTAATGCTTTCCAAGGACGTGTTCTAAGACCCTGATCCTGCAGATGCTTATGCCGATGCTTAACTTTGCTCGAGTGCGTAGCCTTACTGAAATCAACTACTCTGCTCTTGTTAATGTGAGCGTGTTATTAATGCAGATAGTTCTCTTGATTTCAGTATAGATGCACGTGCTGGTGCTCAAGTTAACTGTACACAGAGCTGCTTGAAATATGTAGGCCTAAGTTCCTCCCAGCTCATTTCCCTTAAGTATTACTCATGTGTTTCAGCAAGATGCGATGAACCTTTTTAACAGACAGGGCACGTTTAGTAAATACAATAGCTGGATGGATTAATTCACTGTTCGAACCTTTTTTTTTTTTTTTTTTTTTTCTCGTATTTCTTAGTGGTATAGAACCAGCTGCAGGAATACTCCAAAAGAAGTTTTACAGGAAGAAGCAATGCTTATTTCATAGACCATCTGATAGAGCAGGGAAACAAACTTTGCAGAAACCTTTTTTTTTTGGCTCTGCTTCTCCCTGCAAACCTTGTCTCACTTATGCCCTCAGAACAGTTGTGGCTACCACACTGCTTTTCTTAGAGAAATGCCAGAATGTGGAGTAACTGTATAAAGAGACTGACAGGAAAATAACATGAGTATTTCTAAAATGGAGAGTAAAGGAGTAGTGTGTAAAATTTGTCAAAGTGAAGCACAGTAGTACTTTGCTATACTTGCTTAAATTTCTATGAGGTCTTGTGCAAATGAATGGAATTTTTCTTCTGTCCTATTTTTATTTTGTCTTATGTGTATTGATTAATGGCAAAACCCCATTTGTATGTTTTTGTGTACCCATTCTTTAGCATGTGTGGTCCTTTGCAGAATGACTTGAAATAATTTTGTCCTAAAGAATATATAGTTTAAGGCTACAATCCTATGTATTCTATTGGCATAGTGATGTCAGCATTAGGTCTGAACTTCTGTACAGGATTTTTGTCGAAGGAGAGGCACAGATGAAAAAGTGAGTGAGAAGACTTACTGGAGTGTTGCATTGAGTTTATTCCATACAACTTGTACATATGTGGGTTTGTATATGCATTAGCTCTTTTATTATTTTATTGATCTGGGTAGGTTGTCATTAGAGGAGTGGTGTGGAAAAAAGATTTTAAAAAAAATTATGTTAATCTTTACCGATTTCACTCATTTGGAATATATTTGTAATACTTGTTTTCTTTCAGTAGGGATATGTCCTCAGCACCAACTACTCCTCCATCAGTGGATAAAGTAGACGGATTTTCTCGGAAGTCCGTCAGAAAAGCCAGACAGAAGAGGTCACAAAGCTCCTCCCAGTTTAGGTCTCAGGGCAAGCCTATTGAGTTAACTCCCCTGCCTCTGCTAAAAGGTAAGATCAAGAAGGATTTTTAATAAATTTAATCTAAATTTAAAGTATTCTGTTGCCAGAAATTGCAGGGAAATTTTGCCAGCAATGAGAAGTGTTTCATGCCAGAAATGTATGTACTTAAGCACTACAAAATATTTTATCTGTCACTTGAGGGTGTGGTAATTATTTGCAGTACTTTCGAAAGTTTTGAATGCTATTGCTAACCTATATCACGACTCGAATTTTCAAGGCATTCAGGCTGCATGTATTTTAGTTTGTGAATCCTCAGCAGTTGAGGTAAATGAACAGTGGTTTTGTTAAGGGTAAACTGACTTATGAGCAGAGGGAAACTAGTTTTTTATATTTTTCCTTGATGTGTGGGTCCGTAGCCTGTTGACAGTGATGCCAAATGCAGCCCAGAGGCATAATTTGAATGGCCTACAGCAACATATTAGAGGTGAGATGGGACACTCTCTCATACTGTTTGTGAATAGGTAGCTCCCAGCTCCTGACTTCTGCTGGGTTTTGAAATCGAAGGGTCCCA
Source organism: Eubucco bourcierii (assembly GCA_013396675.1). Lineage (NCBI taxonomy): Eukaryota > Metazoa > Chordata > Aves > Piciformes > Ramphastidae > Eubucco > Eubucco bourcierii. The sequence continues at coordinate 105,206 of VWZE01007136.1, read as the reverse complement.
CGAGCTGCAACCTCTCAAGAGGAAATGTGCTGCCAATCAGGTCTTAGGCAAGACACTACTGTTTTGAGAGCCTGCATATCCTACCTCTGGTTGAGTTTCTGCTGGCAAATTTAACCTCTAATTTGGGAAAGAAAATTATGATCTACCATGCTACTCTTGAAAGGATGCTAGTCTCTCTGTAATATCTTGAATGTTTCCCCTAAATTCTAGCTGTCTTTGAATTTCTGTAGAAATCCAGAGGCCAGAAACACCTCTCAGAATTATGTCTGTCTGATGAGGATGGGGGAATTGCCTTTTGGAAGTGTTTCTTTTACACTGACTTCTCAAAGTTTATTTAGTTTTGTGAATTTTTTTTTTTCATTGTTATTCCTATTCTCTTGTATAAGTAGTGAAAATAAGCATAGTTGATGCTGATAATTCTGGAAAATAACAAGACTGATAGGTTTTATATTATGTCTGTCTCATTTTTGGTTTGTGGGCAAATATATTTCCCACATTCCTTCCTCACCATGTTTGACAGATCTATTAATCAGAATATTGAAATATGTATTAAATGTGTAATGGCATTTTGGTTTAATTCCTAACCCCACTTCATATGATAAGATAAATTGCCAAAAAAACTCAACCTCAAGTCAACCTCTGCAAAAAAACCCCTCACACTTCAATGTGTGTCACTTAATTCAATTAAAATTAGAATTCTGGGATTAGTTCTAGTGGTGATGGTGTTAAAACTTCTGGGGCTTCTTTCTGTGGGACACCTATGAGACTGCACACATGTCCATACTGGGTCAAAAGAAAGGTCCGAGCAGCCCTATTGCATTGCCCCTAACCGTGACCTACTTCGAAGTGCAGAGAATAGAAGAATGGAAGGCCTGGAGTAATGCTCTATGAGAATGCTCTCCCCTGTGCAGCATTTCTCAGTTTAGGATCTGCTGGTGCCAATGGACTTGACTTTGTAGTCTGTAATGAGTACTGTTTTATGTCTGTTTCTCACTGTTTTGTGACCATATGATAAAGAAGCAGATGCTCCTTTAATTTAAGAAGTTTCGCAGATTATTTGTAATAGACAGGTCATTTCCTTTGAAAATCGCAACACTTCTGAAGATAGATAGTTTATCCTTAAGTGGAGAATGCTGAGATTTGTTTGTATTTGTATAAATTAATACATTGTTACAATTATTCTAATGTGTAGTCCCATTCAGGGGATAAACTATGAATGTGCAAAGGCCTAATGAACACGTTGTCTTTGAGGACCTGGTCTGGCAGAAGCACAGGCATAGGCAGGTGCTTAATTTGACTATGGTAGCTAGTCCAGTGGATTGAGATAGAAAACTATAAGAAGATAAAACAAACAGATGGGGAGCAGAGAGTGTTGGTGAGACATTTATGATTAGTGTCATAATGAGTTACAGTGGTCCAGCTTCAAATTAAGAATCTGATCCTGAGAGTTAGTTTTCCCTATTTGACTTAATGCAGATTTCTAGAGGCACAGGGGTCTACCTGCTCAGATTAATTTGCAGGATTTGGGTCTAGCAATCTATCTGAAACAACAGTGCTGTTTATCCCTGCTGAAGGGACACTGGCAGTTAAAAATCATGCTAGGTGTTTGGAAATATTCTTGACCTACATTAATACTTACAACATTAAGTGTTGTTAAACCTGGAAGAAGTAAGGAAATAATGTTCTTCATTTTTCATGCTTTACTTAGTCAATCGTCTGAAAGTCCAATTTTTTTAAGCTTCTATGTTTACGCTTCTAACAAGTGACTAGTCCTATTGCTTTAGTCTATTAACTGTTAGATTTCTAATTTTATCCTTTTTATTTGGATCTTTCAATCCAAAATAGAGACGAGATTTCAGCAAAACACTTCTTAAAGTCTCAGAAAATTGAAGTCAGTTCAGAAATCTTCAGTTCTTAAGCTTGTTTAAGCTTACTGTTTTGTTTAAATTTCAAGTTTAATTAAACCTCTTCAGAAATATTTCAGTACAGGAAGTATTAAGAGGACAGACCTTGAGTTCAACCTTAGATGTATTTCATATTCACAGCAGAGGGGATTTACGAGCAAAACCATACTTACTATGCTTCCTTATTTTCTGTTTGTGGTGGTTTTGGTTTTTTTTGGTAACTACCTTACATATTGACATTTGCAGTCTGACTTCTCTCTGCACTTTTATGGACTTCAGTATCTTCTTTGATTACAGGAATCATGTATGCAGAAAACTAGATAAATGCTTAGTTCATTTTCTGCAAGTTTTTATACTATGTCTGTCACCATAATGATTTGAGCACCTTCCAGTAGTGTATTAAGTGACGTGACTACACATCTGTCACATCTTATCTGCTCTCGTTCCTTTCCCTAGGGGCAGAGTAATATATAGTGAAATGGCTTGTTTTGGTAGTGTTTTAATGCAGTCTGTTGCCTTCTGTGAACATGCATGCGTGTTTTGCAAAAACACATAGATAAGTCACCCTTGTTGTTGTTCATTTGGTAATAAAAATATTTCAAGGAAGAAAAATGGAAGGGGCAGTATATTTTGATGCTGTGTGCAAGTCTGAAGGATAACATGCTATTTAGGAAATGCAGTAAGAGCTGGAATTGTCAGTATTGCTTATTCCAGAATAGGTAAATTGTTACTGTTGTGGTTTTTTTTTTTTTTGTTTCCCTCCCCTGCCCCCAATTAACAGAAGTGAATATATTGTGTCTTTTTGTAGGGCAACTTTTGGTGCATTTAGAGAGTAAGATATGTCCTTCGAAGAGCTTTTGTTGGACTGAGTTTAGGCTTTCAAAGCCACAGATCAAAAGATGCTCTGCTTGCCTGCAGTAAAAACTTTTTCTGAAAATGTAATTACATTTGTATTTGTGGCTAAATCTGTTTTGGTGTTTTGGTTTTGTTTGGTTGTTTTTTTTTTTAGTATGATCAGTGTCCTGTATAACACTTTGAAATTACCATTTTTTTCTTTTTTTCACATGTAGAGAAGTGCTTATGGGAGTTGTGATAGAAATGTCCTTCATTTTCAATATGTGTACTCTTGTATGTTTCAACCTCACATGCATTTAAAAATGTTTGCATGCTCTTGCCAGTGCAGTATGGCTTTAGATTTTTTGCTTTATTTTTAAAGAGACTATTGGTCAGGGATGGCAGGTCTCTCTGATAATTTGTTTGCGGCAGAACAGTCTCAGTTAAGGGCCCTTTTCTGGGAATGAATACTTCCACCTTTGGTACCATAGTCAAACCCAGCCCAAATTTGTTAACCAAGTTTGTGGCATGCCTCAAATCAGGCTTGTTGGGTAGAGAAAGATAATACTGTGCATGCATTGGGTAGGTGTGTTATTTATTGGAGGGTTATTTTACTTTCATTTTGCATACATCCTCATTTTACTTGGAAGTCTCTAAGGGGGTACGAGTGCAATGTTAGAAAGCAATTCTTAGAAAGCAATTGGTTGGAAAAAAGTATATTGTAGTACTAGACATGTGAAAGCAGAACAATTTCAATATTACCTCGAAGAAGGGGGGGTAAATTTCATTTTCTTCCAGTATCTGTAATGGAGGGATGTGTCCATGGGATGAAGATATAGAGATATATATATATAAAGATGACTAAAAAGATCATATGTCTTATGAATACATGTTTATCAATTTGAGACACTGGACAGAAATCTTGGACGTTATTCAAAGTATTCTTCACATCTTCTTCACCCTCATTAAAAAGACATGTTAAAGGAAGCCATCCAGAAGTTAAAACTTCAGTTTTAAATCAGTGTATCCCATTTTTCTAATTTCAGGGTTTGCCAGTTTTTATTTTTTCCTATCAACTTCCCACATTTTTCCAGTGATCTAATATAATTACTGTAGTTTACTTTGAGGTTTTCTAAACTATTGTAGATTTTTGTTAAAAACAGTTCAAAATACGATTTTTATTTCTGGATCATTTTTCTTCCTTAAAACAGACCATCAGAACAGAAGTTCTCTGTCAACAGTACCAGTTGTGCTTTGCTACCTCAATATTATGAAATTATTGAGCTTCTAATACGTTTATCAGATAGTTTCCATGGCATTAAAGAATTGCTATAGTGGAAACAAAAGAGCATTGCATAACAAAAAAAGGAGAATCTCTTTTCACTTGCTGTTTGCTTTTGATCATTGTATTATTTCCCTGGTTGAGATTTTATTATAAGCTTTTCTTATGAATGCTGTTTATAGGTCAAATGGTGAAGTTCCTAAATAGTAAAAAATCCTGCCAGCTCCAAAAGACTCCTGATGGAAAATTGCAAGATGTGTGCTTTCTTTTTCAAATAGATAGTTTTGAGATTGATTTTTTTTAAAAAAATCTCTTTTATTATAAAGAAATCTGGATATTTCAGACTTGGGGATACTACCTTCAGAACTGTATACATGGAATTAGTTGTTATTTGAGTTGTAGAAGAAGAAAGATAAGAGCTTCTATTTCCTGTTGACTTCATGGGGGTTGGCTTCTTGTCTCCTCCACTATACTGAAAGTTTGAGTGCTTTACTGCTATCAGTAAACTGTTAATAGTATACTTAGTCTAAATACTTTCTACTATCTTACAAACAATAATTTAGAATCAAAGTGGTTAAATAAATACTGCTTTTCATAGTGGGCAGTAGATCCCAGAACTCCTAATTCAGTGTGTGGAAGAAATGCTGGAACATGGTTAGTGCTCTTAAGCGTCAGTCCTGGAACTACTTTTGGGAATTTTGTGCCCATTCTGGCTGAAATAAATCTGAACATAATGGACCATCTTTGTGTAAGATTTGTGATTAGGGCCAGGATCCCAAAAGGGAGAAGGACTTAGCCTGTTAACTATTTTAATATGTATGGGGTTCTTGTCATACAGAATTATTTTCTTCACTTCCTCTTCTGGTCTTGACAGTTGTTTTTTGCGTATATACTTTCTTTTAACATCTAGTGGCAGTAGAATAATTCTTTCCAATAATCTTGAAGATTTCTGGTGGTTTCTAACAAGTGTCTGTTTGGTGGTGTTTAGAAGGGGCCATATAATAATAACATGCTATCTTTTTGATTTTTTTTTTTCCTTGCTTGTTTTTGTTTTCCCTATCGGGAGTGTAGTTCTGCAGGGAATGAATATGTGCAGAAATGCTGACCTGAAGTTAAGATGATAGTAAAAGAATACCTCCTTATCTTAACAGTGTGCAGTTGGTGAGAAATTCTGTCAGCTTAGCCCTGATCTTCTACTGTTTCAATTCAGTTGTATTTATTTCTGAGTCTCTTTAAGTTTGGTGAGTTTCCTATGGCTGTGGTGGTGCCTTTTTTTTTGTTTGCTTGTGTGTATTATATTTTGCCTTTTAATCTGAAGCTCTCAATGTAGCTATTTTACTTGTGGAATTTCTGTCTGTGGTCTGGAAATGTTACATGCTGGTCTTTCCTTGTCTGGTTGTGTGTTGGTCGTGGTTTGGTTTTTTTTTTTTTTTTTTTTTTTTTTTTTTTGTTGTTGTTGTTGTTGTTTTTTTTTTTTTTTTCCTTAAGTCTGTATTTTTAAAGTGAAGTAACTTTTTTAATGACAGTGTGGAATATATTTTTCTACTCTTTACAAGATTAGCTCTAAAATCTTGGTATTTTTCTGCAGGACTATTTAGACTTTACCATCATCAGAAACTTCCTTTTTCAGCTTGTATTCATATATTATATCTCTCTAATATTTCTCTAATAGTATTACAGTTTTCTTTCTGTGTCCATGTGTAACCCTGTGCGTCTGTAATAGAACCCACTGTTTCTGTAATAAGTACCTCCTTTATATTCCTTTCCCAAAGCACCTTTGACAAATTTAAGTTATGGCTTAGCTATGCAATTATTTCTATATAGTACACATCATTGTTGAAGTATAGTGCTGCCTTTATAATTGGTTATGATATGGAGCTTTACTGTTGCAAAAGGGACATTTTCTGTCTCTGGAATTATTATGTTTAGTTATAAAATCTGCATATATGAAATGCCTGTAATGTATACCTGTGTTTATAAATAAGTTATATATTTAATGTAATACATAATGTTTATGTTTTGAGCTTACTTTCTGTTTTTAAAATTCAGTATTTCGAGTGGGGTACTACTTGTGTTCATTGATAATGCTTTGTAGTAAGGAAGCAATCCCTTTGCATTCATCGGTTGTGAGCTACTGCCTCCTTGAGAACAGAGTACTTTCATTTATGCTTTCTGGGGAGTGGGAGGAGGACAGAAAACTATTTTTAGATTCAGGGTAACTTCCTTTCACCTACGTTTTTTTCATTCAAGTTTATTACTGTTTCTTTGGCTCAATCAGGCAAAGATCCTCAGAAGTAGCAGGCAAGAGGACTTGCTGAATTCAGTGAGTTTTGATTAGAGTTAGTCATTTATAGATTAGTGATGGAACGGTGTAATCTTAGTAACCATCTAATCCACAAGTATCAGCAAATAGGCACATGTTACTTCAAAAAAAGTGAAGGAAAATCTGTCAGAATAATACTAGTAAGGTCTTCTTTCAAAAGGGTATGGCCAGGCTTATCTTAGTTTGGAACCTCACTGGTTTTAAGTGTCAGTTGTTGCAGGTGCGGTTACATGAGAATTTCTTTCTGATGGCAGAGCTTCTTCAAGAAGTTCCCAAACATACACCACAGTACACTGCTTCTCATCTTTGAGACAAGTGTCTGTGGGGCCACAGTGTAAACCAGATTGTTAAAAATATTACACCTCTTCCAGATTCTAGTGGTGTGCTTGTGTCCTCTCAAATAGTTAACTGAGCAAAACTGAAACAGTGGTCGACTTCTATGTAGAGTTAATAGCTTCCGTGTGAGGTTTTCACCTTAAAAATAAAAGTTGCAGCTGCAGTCTGAGGATCTTTGTCAAAAAATTTCAAAAGATAAGGCTGCGGTCCAAAGAACTAGCATAAAATACTTCTGTACCCTTAAGTGTTGCACTTGATTGAAAAAATTCTCAGTTTTGGATGAAGTCTTGAGTTTAAGCTACAGGGGCATCAGATTTGATTAGAAGTAAAAATGATTTCTGTTGATTTTTTTTTTTTTTTAAAAAAAAAACTAGTAGGTCTTTCTAATGGGGGGTGTGTGTGTGTGTAATTTTGTAACTCTATATTCTGCAAGTTTGCAGATGACACCAAGCTATGTGGCACAGTCGACTTGCTAGAGGGCAGGGATGCCATCCAGAGGGACCTGGAGAGGCTGGCCAATCTCATGAAATTCAACAAGGCCAAGTGTAAGGTCCTGCACCTGGGTAGGCATAATCCCAAGCACAAGTCCAGGCTGGGTGGTAAATGGCTGGAGAGCAGCCCTGAGGAAAAGGACCTGGGGGTCTGGGTTGATGAAAAGCTCAACGTGAGCCTGCAGTGTGTGCATGCAGCTCAGACAGCAACCGAGTCCTAGGCTGCATCAAGAGCAGTGTGGCCAGCAGGGCAAGGGAGGTGATTCTGCCCCTTTACTCTGCTCTCGTCAAACCTCATCTGGAATACTGTGTGCAGTTCTGGAGCCCCCAGCACAGGAAGGATATGGAAGTGTTGGAGCGGGTCCAGAGGAGTGCCACGAGGATGCTGAGAGGGCTGGAGCAGCTCTGCTGTGAGGACAGGCTGAGAGAGTTTGGGCTCTTCAGCCTGGAGAAGAGAAGGCTTTGAGGAGACCTGATAGTAACCTTCCAATATCTGAAGGGAGCCTACAGGAAGGCTGGGGAGGGACTATTTGCAAAGTCTTGTAATGACAGGACTAAGGGAAATGTGTTTAAACTGGCAGAGGGGAGATTTAGACTGGATGTTAGGAGGAAGTTCTTTACAGTGAGGGTAGTGAGGCACTGGCACAGGTTTCCCAGGGAGGTTGTGGCTGCTCCCTCCCTGGAAGTGTTCTAGGCCAGATTGGATGAGGCCTTGAGTAACCTGTACTAGTGGGAGGTGTCCCTGCCTATGGCAGGGGATTGGAACTAGATGATCCTTGAGGTCCTTTCCAACCTTACCATTCTATGATTTTATGATTCTTAGATTGGTTCAATATATATCTTAATATATATTTAATATATATATTGGCATAATTGTTTTTTTTTATATCCTCTAGAAAGTTTACTTTTCGGGTCACAGTATGTCTGATATTAATTCTTTTAAGTCATGCTGTTTGAAAACCAAGTATGTAGTACAATAACTTCAAAATACTTCAACACTTATTGATGTTTTATTAACACATTTTTATAAAAAAAGGTCACTATTTTGTCTTTATGCCTTCTTTTAACTTTTCCCACTACTTTTTCCTTTCTAATGTGTACGGCAGGTTCTTAACTGTGCTATTTTCCTTACCTGTGAAGTGCATGGCCCTTCCCCTAACATCTACAAGTGTCTGGGACAGTATGACAGAGTTGATGTACCTAGTTAGATGGGCAGAGTGAATGGGAAGATGAAAAGGATCCTTTCTGGGTAGCTCCCTGTAAGGAAAAATAGAATAGCAGATTGCTGCTGAATCTGGACATCACTGGACACAGTGCTAGCTCTTCTGTAACAGTAGCTTCTTGTGTTCCCTGACCAAAAAAGCTTGTTCTAATAACTTAATGTTGGACTTCAGAACTGAGCAATTTTGGAGAGTTGGAGGCAAGCAGTTCTGATTATGTAAGTTTGTGCATAATTAGGGGGATTTGGAAGATTTTAACGAATTTTAAAAGATCTGTCTGCCACAAAACATCAATTTCAGTCTTAGCCTTCCTTGCTTGATGAGTATTTTGCAGAGGCTAAAGGAATTCATCAGTGGTAACCTCAGGGATGAATAAATAAATGCAGGTAATTGTGTGTACCTACCGGTAAAAACACAAGTTTTAGGATTTGACTCCCATGAGTTGGAAATCATGGTGAAGTACTCAGATACAGTGATTTTTATTCAGAAAAATCAGATACCTTCATGAAGAATAAGGTTAAGCTGAAATTGTATGTTGTCTGGAGAAGTACTTTGCTGTCAAATGGCATGTTATACTTTTCATTGTGAATAGTGGCTGGAGATAGATGTACTTTGTGTAGTGGCAGAGGGAAATGTTTCTTTAGGTATTCTTTTATCGTAAAGTTAAGATTCTCATTAGAATTACTATTTTTAATGGTTTCTAATTCTTTTTGAGGAACTTCAGAAAAAAGTGTATAGTGTGATTAAGAAGAAATAACTTGTTTGTGCTGGACGTGTTCTCTGTGGGATTCATGGAAGATTTTCAAGAAATTTTGTACATACTCAAGAAGTTTTGCATATACCATGTAAAATCTCTTTTTTTTTTTTACCATGCTTGTGATAACTGTGTGAGCTGAGCTTGTGTTTGGTTGCTTGGGATTTCTGTGCCTCTTTGCAGACCTTGTGAGTTTAATATTATCCTTTTTTTTTTTTTAAATTTTTTTTTTTTTTGGGTGTGTGTGTGTGCTTGTACCAACCTTGGATTTGTAAGTTTCAAAATGCAAATGACAAGGAGTTTGCTTGTTGCTTTCAAAGTCTTGAAAATATTGTCTTATGGATTACCTTGTGAAAGAAGATTACAGCAAATGAAGTTTCTCGTGTTACAGATATGATGTTGGGGATAGTCAGAAAGTGAGGAAAGGGTGTTTCCATGTTCTAGAGGAATTAAGTGGTGGTGTTTGTCTTTTATATTACCCAGTAGGTTGTAATGTGAATGTACGAACTTCCATTAGTTTTCTTTTCAAGTTTATCTTCTGCATTCTCCTCTTTCAAATTCCAACAATAGGACACAGATGTTCTATGCAGTCTCTTTATAAATAAGAAAACCTGTCTAGTTAAAGTGTTTCCTGACTTGACACAAGGTTAACTATTCAAAATTGTTTATAGGAAATATGTGTTTTCATCTTTGTGGAAAAAAAAGGCACAAAAGGTAGTGATTGCAGCTGAGACAATTATTCAGTCACTGTAGATAGAGAACATAACTTATTTGGTGAATATTGTCAGTATTACCAAGGGAGGATAAATTTGTCAGCTTGTTATCTTTGGTGTTTTCAAATAACATTTTTGGGATAGCTTTTTTGAAGAAAATGAGGTGGTGCTGTATTACTACTGGTAATCTTGGTTCTCCTTCACTTTGCCTTTATTTTACCCAGACCGTGCTTCTCCTTTCTTCCTTGATTGCTTTTTTTTAGCACTGCCTGCCTTACTTCCAGTTACTACTTCTTCCTGTAAACTGATTGATACAATTCACTAATTTTTCCACAAGAGGGTGATAAAACTCACTGATACATGTGAAAACAAGCAATACAGGTGAACTGGATTGCAGAGGTTGTTGAAAATCTCAATAAAATAGAATTAGTTTTATTTATAAAGGGAAGAAAATAGTCTGATTGTCTTAAGCTTTATCAGTGTGTTAGTGTAGTTGTTTCTCTGCACCTCTGGAGACAAGACTAGACCTGTCAGGATGGAGATCTACCTTGTGAAGAGCATGCTAGAGCCACCCTGCCTCTCTTGTAGTAATCAGACCTTACTGCATGACAGTCTTCCCTTTCTGTTATTCATACAGTAATTTTCCTTTTCTCTTCTCTGTGCCCTGTGTAGATTTCCCCCTGCCCCGTTTTACCCTTGTCCTGCGTATTATTAGAAGAAATGGAACCTTCTTCTCTACCAATGCTAAGAAACATCCTTGGCTAAAATTTCTACTCATCTTTAAAATGTGCGAAAAGCAAGGCAAAGAGAGAGAAAAAGTAGTCACCACTGTGATTTGCCTCTAATATAAGATCTTAATAGAAATCTCTATCTGCTTTTGGCAAAACCTGGACCTTAACAGGTAATTTACTCAAGATTAGAAACCACTTTGGTTGTTACTTTTAGGACTAGAAAAGGTAATGGCAAGAAGTAGTTTTTAGTCCTTCTGAGAACTGTAGCTCCAGAATTGTCTGTCTTCAGTGATAGAGATTGTGGTCAAAGTTGTGGCACCTGGTTTTGGCTTTTGGAAAAGCAGTGCAATGGTCTCAGGATATATTGCATGGCAAATGTACAGGAGCAGACCTGTAAGTTATGTAGGGGAAGTTTGGGATACAGGGCTTTCTAGAAGCATTTCAAGGAAGAGACAGCATGTCAGGGTGGTTGTTAGCTTGTATTTTGGATGCTACAGTCTAAAAAAAGAGAAGTGTGTTACTGTAAACTGCTTTAGAATGTCATCTAAACTAAAGATGAAATCTTGTTAGCCATGAGAAAAAGAAGTGCATTGAGTTCCTTTGTATTAGAGAAATAAACAAATGGGATCTACATTGTGGGGTAGGCATAAGCTAGTGGAAAGGCACCTGAAAAAATTCTAGATGCTTCATTGCAGGGAGTCAAAAGGAGTCCTAACAAGGAAAGAGAAAGGAACAGGATACTTGAGGTTATGCTTACACCATCCTCCCTTAACTGAAACTTTCAGTCAGGGAGTGATTGTTTGCACTTTTCCTTAATTTCAGGAAGAGCAAACAAACATCCTAAATAATAAATAAAAAAGATGCATCATTTTAAGTAGGGAACAGCCAGAAAGCCAGTGATCTCATTGGAGTATCTCAATACATTTTTCCTCCTTCTAGTAGTAGGAAATTCCAAAGGCAGGAGAAATGTGTTGAATTTCTCAGGGCAAGTCTGTTCCTCTTCCTGTTCTTTCAGTGTCCTGTTGTCTGTAAACTACCACATCCATAATGCCCACAGTCAAGTTCAACAAACAACATTTGGTGTCCGTTGCTTCATGGGCAAGAAGAGCTGAGTGTAAAGTTTGGTTTAGGTATCAAATCTCAAGTGGGACAAATTCTTCCAGCTAATGTACTCAGTGGGAACATCTCCACCTCAGAGCAGCCCTTTTACAAAAGGAAAATTAAGCCTCACAAAGCATTCTTAGAGCTGGTTCTGAGAGAATATAAGGACATTGGAGAAATTCTAGTTGAAATTGCAAAGTAAAAGTGTTTTTCTTAGACTTTCAGGATATTCTATTCTGGATACTCTGGCATTCTTTTATTAGAACTAAGTGTCTGTAAACAGATCGTGAAGTATCTTAAGTGTCTTTTATTTCCTTCTTGGTAAGGAACAGTTATTCCTGTTGCAGAAACTTCCTTAATCAAGGATTTTCCACAGATAATTAACATGCCCTTCAGAATAGATTCTGGGATGACCTCATTTGACATGAGTACATTGTGGTATCCCCTTGTTTTGCACAGTTGGTCATAGCATGAACACTCATTGTACTACAGCAGGAATTCATCTGAGAGCCAACATCGTCAAAGTTACTCCACTTGTGGTAAAATGTGCCAAAACTTCATGGTCAATAAAAAGCAAATGAAAATGAACGTACTTTCATGTTTGTTTCTGGATAAGTATTACATTTCAGGAATAAAACCCAGATATTTTAAATATAATGGAAAATCTCTGTGACAACAGATAATATACAGTAATAAAGCAGAGACTGGGGTGTGTTTTTTATTATAGTTCATCTTTTTAGATAAAACATTCAGTACTTGATAATAATTTTACCCATGTGGTTTTAAACATGTTGAGCGACAGAATCTATCTCATGTCCAGAGTTTCAACAAAGATAGAGTGTCCACTTGCCTGCTTTGTTTTGAGAAAGAAGTCAAATGGGTGAAAGGGAAGTAATTCAACCTTCCCTTCCATTTCTGGACTCAATGACTAGATAGACAGTGTCTCCTCCTCTTTTGAGCTCATGCTGCATTTGTGGTTAATGCAGTTTTTCTGCATGCTGTTTCCAGGGTTTCTTGTCTGTATTAAATATCTATAATATAGATTTCCCAGATGTATTAGTTGGTGTTTTTCCAAACTGAATTTCAATTTAATTTTCTGACCACATAAGGAATTTGCTTAGATTTCTTTGTATTATTTCTGACTTCACTCAAAGTTCTCTATTTAATATCCTCAGATGTTATCTATATGCTATTTAAACTGTATAGATCATTAAGGAAATTATTAATGTCTAGGCAAAGTTGATTATCATATCTCACTGGCATTTCTTTCCAGTTGGATACATTGGGATTTTTATATTTTTATTTCTGGACTTTTAGGCAGTACTGCGTTTCTCAGTCTCTTCTATTAAAAAAGTAGAATCAGTTTTTAAAGTGGGACATGGAAAACAAATGTGATTCAGGTTGGATTAGAGTAAACTTTGTAAATCTAGTCAGAATCAAAATTGAAACTGTTGTGATCATTGCATATATATCTTCATACCGATTCCAGTGTGCTGGCTTTGTACTTTAATTTGTACAGTAGTAGTTCTTAAATGATAAATTATTAAGTAAACATTTTCCTAGTGGAATGTGCTTTCTATTTTTGTCTATCATCTTGAGAACAGAATGTGATTCCTTTCTGTAGGGTCAGCTATTTGAAATACTTGCCTGTGTTTGTTGTAACTGCATAATCTATAATCTTCAATATATCTTTAATTCACTTTATCTCCCACAGAACTGTGTCTTTGGAATAGGGAAGAGTATAGTGTGATAGAATCTAAGGGTATAAGTTTGGGAAGATTAAATTAATTTCTGAGGTCAATATTAATAGGTCTTGGCAAATAACAGAATAAATGATTTATTTTCCTTCCTAGGGAATAGCCAAGTAAATTTTTACAGTGTTTCATATCTAGAAGTATGATAAAATTAAGGGTGGAATTTACCACCTGGGTAATCTTAAACATCTCTTACAGCTTTAAGGGAAAGGAATAGAACTTTTTTTTTTAATGGTTAATGTGCAAAATTGAACTTAAAAATGTTTACTTCCGTGTGCGTAAGTTAGAAACCAGAGTGCACATTTCCTAACACTGACCATTTGAGATTTGAGTGGATTCAGTAACCTGGGTTCAAGGAGAGGTGTGTGTGCATGCACATGCATGTTGAGAAGTGTGTTCTTGAAAGAATAAGTGCATCTTGGTACTGATTTGTAGTGGGTTTGACATTTTGCTGTGTTGGTTTTGTTAAGGATTGCATGAAGAGTTCTTATGATTGCTTTATTAGAATAATGGAAGAGAAAAACTTCAGGAAAAAAACCCTGTAGTTTAGATGTACTAATGGGCAAAATATGACCCTTTACCAATATCATTGGTGCTCTTGGGGATATTTGTTTTAATGGACTTGATAAACTATACATTTTTAAAGTAGGAGAGTAGGGAGGACCAGTCATCAATAGTCAACTCTCCAAATGCAAATCCAGATGAATTATTTATTTTTTTTTCCTAAGTGTTATTCTTGCTTTTGTAAATTTTGTTAACTGAGGAAGATCGCTAAAGAAGTTGTCAGAGGTCGGGTCTTTGTCTAATAGTAAGGTATTAGGTATCTTTTGTCGGGGTGGATGGATTTCTGGTTTCATTTAGTGACAGTCTATTTTGTGAGGTCTTTGGGTTTGTGGGGGTGGGGATCGTGTTAAATGGCAAACGCGCACCGCACAGTTGTTTTGTTAATGAAGCCACACTACATAGCAGACCTGGGTTCAAACACCATTAATACTTCATCTTAAATTTTTTTTGTTCTTAAAAGGTAGTTGGTTTTAAACACAGATATTTCTAGTTTTGTATTTAGGAAGACAAGGATCAGTAATGCTAAGTGAATGTGGCACAGGAACACGCATAACGCTGAAAACCCCACATTCATATTATAATATTAAAATGAAGGAAAAAGTTAGTGTGGAATTTTGGCATTCTATATTCCTAAAACTTCTGAGAATCCTGAGAGGACACCTAAATTGTGGTGAAGCTTATTTACATGACAAGAGATTTCCTGTAGAGGAAAAAAACACTTGCCATGTAAAAGCAGCATGGTCTTTCTTTGATACCTGCCCTGAGAAATCATTCCATCTAACCCATTCCCTGGAAGGGAAGAGAGCTGGCTAGCAGAGCAGCTAGTGAATCTGAACACTGGAATGTCTATTTTTCAATTGCATGTGCCGTTGTGATAGCATTCATGTGGCTGTTGGGAGGAGGGAGTGCCTGCATTTTACATTTTCCAATGAGGAAATAAGTGGGAATTTTGGTGTTGTTTGTGGGTTTTTTTTTTTTTTTTTGGTTTTGTTTTCTTTTGGACAACGAGAAGTTTTCTACCAGCTTCAGTGCTTAAATTCATGTTGTGCTTTCAGTGCTGCCATACCATTTTCAGTAAAAGAGCAGTGGCATGGAGACAAAGAGGCTGCTGATTTAAGTCTCAATAGAGAAGTCTGTTAGGCTTCAACTGTGGGAGGATACTAAATGTAGCTAAGAGGTTGGCAAATGCTACCTGGACCAAAACTACTTGAAAATATTAAGCAGCTGTTTAGTAGATTTGCCTAAAAACCATTGAACGGCAGGGTGAAATGACAGAGGATTTTTGGTTTAAAAAGGTACTTAGTACCTGGATAAAATTTGCTGTTTGTCCTGAATAAAACGATGCAGAGTTCAGCTGCAAATATTTTGCTTAAGTCGATATGGGGGGGGGAAAATCCAACCCCAAACCCTTCTTTCTCTTCCCACCTGTCTTGGAGTTTTTTTTGGTAAATTATGTCAGTTTATGCAATGTTTGGGCTTTACTTTTCAAAGGGAGTAATACTGTTTCTGATTATATAAGTTAAACTGAAAGCTCTGGAGTGTTGTCTTCTGAAGTTTTCATAAAGCTCAGTGTATCTACTGCTGTGAGTGTTTTTCTAATCTGTTACACTGAAAATTTACCTGCAGCCTTTGAGAGCATCCTAAAGAAGCCAGAAACGAGGTGATAGGACTGAGGCCTGAATTTCTAAGGGGCACATGCAGAACTGTATGGCCCACGAGGGAGAACATTCTGTTTTTCCACGTTCATCGCTGCTCTGGCCTTCTCTGTGGGTTGGATAGTCCTAGGAACTACCCTGGCTTTTCATCTTGTTGCCAAGCCAGAGTGTAAATGCTCTTTATCCATATCTGGCCTGTGACATACTGTGCTGGACATGTGAAATGAGCTACCCCAGCATTTTTGTTTTACCTTTCGGTGAGTGGAGTGAAGAGATAAAGAAGTTGTGTGAAGCTGTTGTGCTTTGTGACTAAACATAGAGAAAAGGCCTAAGGAAGCCGTTGCTCAGGACCAGGGTAGTTAATTTAAGCAAGGAATATGAACTTCTAATTAATTTGTGAATGCAGTTCCCTTTATGACTTCTTCCATGGGGAGACTTGTTTACAGGATCTCTGTGCTGGGTTATTAAATAGTTAACATCAATGGATGTATTTATACTTCAGAAACTGAGATTTGCACATGTGGGTCAGAGCATTTCCTGTAGCATACAATTCGTACTTACCTGCACAAAAGCAAAAAGAGGTGATTAGTGTTTTTTATCTTTGGAATAGGTTTGATTTTGTGTGGCTAAAGCAGGTGCTCTAGAAATGGGAAAAAAACTTACCTTTTCAATATGTCTTGTTCATACCTCACACTGAACCACAAAGTAATACTTGTACAGGTACGAATGTCTTATTTGGATCTACATGGAAAATGCATTTTTTCCATGGTGCAGTTACTTCAGAAATGATAATTTCATTTTAGGCAAATTTAACTAAAAGCTAGGAGATTGCCGAAATTTTTCCTGAAAAAAAAACAAAACAAACCCAAACCTGGTGTTTGGGGTTTTTTTGTTTGTTTGTTTTTAAACTGAGACAGAGAAAATAGCAAGAGTTTGTTTGGGTTTTTTTGCAGAGTCTTGTATTGATCTACCTTGGCTATTAGTTTTGCTTCTGGCAGAGATTTTCAGTTTTCATAAGTAAGTTTTTTGTCATTTGCTTACTGTGTTGTTT
The DNA here is from genome assembly GCA_013396675.1 of Eubucco bourcierii. Classification (NCBI taxonomy): domain Eukaryota; kingdom Metazoa; phylum Chordata; class Aves; order Piciformes; family Ramphastidae; genus Eubucco; species Eubucco bourcierii. The sequence continues at coordinate 88,493 of VWZE01007136.1, read as the reverse complement.
ATTACTACACTGTTCACCAGTGCGGCTAAAATTTCTGTACAGAGTTTCATAAATTTTCTTTTTTTCTTGTGGAATTTCTAAGGAATGATTTCTGAAAGAGTGCACTTTTGCCCATGTAAAATTGTTGCTTTAGGACTTTTTTACTGGTCCCTTATTGTTTGTCAGCCTTTTGCTTTGTGAATACCAGCCCAAATTTGGCAGAGTTCTGAGATGGTATGAGATTATTTTTTTGTGTGTAACAGCTAGATAGGATTATCATAATTAAGAATGATCAGGCATTTAACATCTGTCATTAACCTCCTTACAGAGCAAATGAGCATCATTTGTTTCCTCTTAAGGTGTGGTGGAGTCATCACTTCTCTCTGTGGCACTGGTATGATCAATACTAGGTTGCATCATAGAGTCTGGGACTTGACATACTGAAGGAAGCTATAGGGAAATGAGTGATATAGACCCATTAAATGATCAAAGACCCAGAGAAAATACACTACGCAATACAATAAAAAAAATCTGAATAGTTTATTAAAAAGCATGAGAACAGATATGATCACAGTGTCTTATGGGGGAAAAATACAGGTCAAATACAAGAGGAGCTGATGCTGTTGCCTAAAGCCAGAAATTAGGCATCTGTTTTTAATAGTGAGGAAAAATACAAGCTGGCAGGAGCACTTAAAGTGATGTTAGATTTTCTGTTTGTGTGCTTTCAAATCAAGAGACATTGCTTCTAGAGAAGTTATATTTAAGTTCAACAGAAGTTACTGACTTGATTCACAGAGGATTTCTTCATTAGGAAATCTCAGATTGTTTCATTTAGGTTAGGCTATCTGCTCAGGTAGCTTTTTCCAGTTTGCAGTTTCCTAAATCTGCAGTTGTAAAATGCCCAGCATTACTCATAGNACACTACGCAATACAATAAAAAAAATCTGAATAGTTTATTAAAAAGCATGAGAACAGATATGATCACAGTGTCTTATGGGGGAAAAATACAGGTCAAATACAAGAGGAGCTGATGCTGTTGCCTAAAGCCAGAAATTAGGCATCTGTTTTTAATAGTGAGGAAAAATACAAGCTGGCAGGAGCACTTAAAGTGATGTTAGATTTTCTGTTTGTGTGCTTTCAAATCAAGAGACATTGCTTCTAGAGAAGTTATATTTAAGTTCAACAGAAGTTACTGACTTGATTCACAGAGGATTTCTTCATTAGGAAATCTCAGATTGTTTCATTTAGGTTAGGCTATCTGCTCAGGTAGCTTTTTCCAGTTTGCAGTTTCCTAAATCTGCAGTTGTAAAATGCCCAGCATTACTCACTTCAGAAGCTTTGAAAGTGTCTAGGAAAGTCAGTAAGAATGAATAGCCAGACTTTTCACGACAAATTAGATCTTTCCGTGGACCTAAACTTTGTTGTTTTTTCTGCTCTGTATATGCTAGTTGTTCAGATCTGCTTCTTTCTTGCTGCTCAGCTTGAGACATTGGGTTGTGACTTACAGAGTGGTGATGACTCAAAATACAAGTGAATTTGGTGGGTGCTAATACTGAATGCTAGATGGTGCTAAGTAAACGTTCAGAAAAATCAGACTGTCTCAAACTGGTCATTGAAAAGCAATGGGTGCTTTTAATTTGACTGTTTTTATTTCTCGGTGTTCTTTTAATATCTTGTAATACAGCATAAAATTGACAGTCTTTAAGAGTGTTAGTCTTGTTTTCTTGGAGAAAAAGGAGATAAAAATTAAATATGTTATACAAACTCTGAAAGATTCACTGCTTTATTGCAGGTAAGTATTTTTGTAGACACACATGTAATTCATTTATTTTTGTTTTTCTTTTAAAAAACCACTGTCATAAACATTTTCCAAGTCTTGATTAAAATTAATAAGGACTAGTGAGATTCAGGTATGATCCAGACTAGAGCACTGTGGCTTCTTTGGCTTTTTGAGTTGAGGTGTCCTTTCCTTTTTAATCACACTATTGGTTGGTTGTTTGCTTTTAAATACTAAATCTTTCAAAATAATTAGAATTTTAAAAAAATCAATAATTCTTTGACTATGCAAATTCAATTTTCTTTCTAAGAGTGGTGTGCTTTGTATTTTTTTTTAATTGATTTTACTGGCATCCGTAACTTTGTTTTGTTGCTTCATCAAATAAATCTATTTTCTGCATGAGCACATTTTAGCAAGCTTTGCTAGGTTAAATTAGGGCTGTAGATTTAAAATAGTTTGAAACTGCGATCCTGCTTAAGCTCTTCTATTTTCTCACTTCCTTCTGCCTGCCCTGAGCACAACTGTCTTTGCATGCCCTTTCTCCCCTCTTTATTTACTGCTGGGGAGAATGCTGGTACCGTGTGCATTTGTGTGAGTTTCATTGCCAGCTGAAAACAGTTCAGTGACAAATGGTTTCTATGTTCCCTTGCTATCCCCTTCTTTGACTCAAAAAAATTTAGGGAATGTTCAACAACTTTTCCCAGTGCTGTGAAGTGGTATTTTACAGTGCCAGTAAGTTTATCTGTGTGGACTTCCAGTATGTTTATTCCACTAGTTTTATGGTGTAATGTGCAGTAGTGTATTGTGATGTGTTACGTGTCCTTATACTGACTAACTTTTGCCCTTCTTGGACATTTGCCTTCCTGTTTTCAGACACGTTTTAAAAGTAGTCAAACAGATCATCACAGATCTGAATGCCCCTATAGAAAAGAATAGAGGGAAATAGAGGGAAATGAATGCCTCTATAGAAATGAGTAAAACCTCAGAGATGCTGATGATGTGATTTAAAAAATAAAAAAGCTTCATGGCTGTTTAACACAAACTTCTTAAAAAGGGGCGTGTTTTTTTAAAATCTGGATTTTGTGCAATGAAACACTATATGCTGATAAATGCAGTTGGGTTTTTATATATATATATATATATACATATATATACATACATATATATATATATATATTAAAAAAAAATATATATATATATAAAATACAGGCAGTGAGTTGCTGAAAAATGATGATGCTCTGGTTCTCTGAGGAGTCAGGGATTGTAATTTGAGCCTACCTTTTTAATAAACAGTTTCCTCTAACGTTGTTTCAAGGTAGAGATTGAAAAAGGAAGTAATTTGTAAACTGTTGAAATAAGATTGTGTCAAAACAACCAAAGAACAACTCAAAAGAAATAGTTGCTTTACTTTCAGAGCTTTCCTTATGTGTAGCTGCTGTTGGCAGCAGAAGCCCCTTGTTTCTGTGGCTAATGATAGATAGGAATATTAACAATATAATTCATGCCTCGTCATATTTCACTGCTTAATCATCTTGTTTGGCACTCCCTGGGTCGTGTTCTGCGTGGCCATAATTCAGGAATGAAAGCTCACTCGGGCACTGGTATTACAGTCCAGTAATCAAAGAGGCTAGGATTATGCAGATAATCAAAGGACTGGCCAGCGTGTTTACCCACCAAAACCGGAGTGGAACTAGAAGCAGTAAACAGCCGGACACGATGGACGTCGCTCCTACGTCACGGCTGCTTTAAAGATCCAGGGTGGGTAAGCAGAAACCCGCGCTCTTGGATTCAGAAACATGTCAACAGTACTGCTTGGAGCTTCTGCCATGAAAACTGGAGCTCTTAAAAGATTTTAGTAATGTTGTCTTTTGTGTGCTGTTGCTGTCATAAGCAATATTTCAAGGAGGTTGCTAAGGTTTTGTTAGAAATACTTGAGTTATAAGCAAATAGTTTCCTGAAATGAATATCGATTAGAAAGATAAAGAGGGCCTATAGGATGAATCTGAATGCTAATACGGTAGAAAACCAGAGGGGTTTGTTTGTTTTTGTTAACAACAACGGTTTTAAAAGCTAAATCTGACATTTTCTTCGGAGGCTAACACTGAACTTTGTGAACTGCTTGTGATTCAAAGACTTGCTGAAAAGACTTTTTTTTAAAAGGAGGTAGAAAGGAATTCCTTGCCTCAGTACCAAAGGTGGTTGTAGTCGCAGGACTCTGACGCATGTGAAATGATAGGAGTGTAAAAGGAATGATCTTACATGGGAATTTTTTTTTTCTTAAAACTCAATAAACCCTTTTCCTCTCTGGGTTTACATATTATGTTTCTTCTTCAACTAGTGCAGGTTCTTTCAAGATACTCATGATTTTTTGTGGCCTCCATGCTCCTGTCAATGCATGAATAACAAATAATGGAATGGGCGGGGAGGAAGTTGATTATAATTTGACTTAAAAGCATGAATGTTTTGACCTCAGCGATTGACAGTTTGAAAAGAATGATTTGCTGTGGTGTTTGTGTGAGCGCTGGGTTGTTTGGTGTTAATCACCATCCAGTTATGAATATAATTCACTTGTTAGACAAGTGAATTAAACTGTAGGCTAGTGTTGGACTTTTAAACATACCTTCAGTAAGCACTCTTGTTAAAAGGAGGAGTGTTCTTCAGAGTGCTGTGTTGAGAGAAAGCAGCAGTCTTCATCTTGTGGGTATGATGAAGGTAAGGATCTTGAAATTAGGTCTGAAAAAATAAGCCTTTTTTTTCTTGCAGTTTCTTGTGTACTTAAAGAATGAGTTTCCTGAAATACTGTTTCGAATGACTACTGAATGTGCAACTCGTTCATAATCAACAGATAAGGTCCTGGTGTTTTTTTGGTGTTACTTTGTTTTTTGTTGTTTATGTTTTAGGTTCTAAGTTTGAGGAAGATATTTTTTCATTTTGTTTATAACTAGAGATGGGTTTCTTTAGTAGCCATAAACTTTCATTGTCAGGTATCATTTAAAAATACTATGTCTATGCAAAACAATGGACTCAGAGGAAAGTGGATCCTTATTTTTTTAAATCATGCTTTAATTTGGATTGTATTTAAAGATGTATGATGAGCTTTATGAGACAGTAAGTGAAAATTAGATCCATTTATAACCTGTTCCTGCATAGTTCTAGCATTGAGAGCCCTAAGATCAGAGGAAGCACAGGGTCAGTCTTGACATTGTTAACATTTTTCCCTGCATTTCAGAATTAAGACAAGTTTTGGAGTTGTTCATACAGAAGTCTAATTCCCTTATATTAACACTTTACCTGTTTAAGGATTGCTGAATCAGGTTCACTGTTTGAAAGGTAGACATGTGAAGGGAGATGTTTGCTAATGTCTGTGTTACTGTGGCTAGTGTGTCATGTAGTAACAGACTCTCAACGTCCTTCCACACCTTGCCTTGTTACTGTATTTGTATTGTAATTCAAGAGAGGTTGCAGTATATTTCAATTTTTGCACATCTTTTTGCTGAAGTTAAGACAAGTTTTGAAGTTGTCATTGAACATACCAGGGCCTAAGGTAGTTATTCTCAAATCTGAGATAAAGAATTGTGTGCAGAATGAAGGCAAAGCTTACTTTTAAAACTAGGTTAGAATTTCAGTTGTCCAAGTATTAATGAGAATGTTATAAATCCAGAAGCTTTTGTACCAATGATGTGGTTGTAGATATTTCAATAGGTAAAAAAAATACGGTGGTTCTGTTTGATTTTAAGAAAGGACACTGGCATTGCTTATTGTATATAAATAAAGAAGTAACTAATTTCCAAATTAGCCACTCCAGTAGGAATTTTGTGCAGCTCCTGTTAGCCTGTGTGTTCTACCCTTTGGACATTTTGAAAAACCTAGGCATTTCAGTTATTCAGACATTTCTTCTGAATATAAGTTTTGGAGATTTTTAATGTAAACAGTATCAGGTAGTTCTGAAATTCTTCTTCCCATGACCTTATATCAGTTCATTACTTACCTTTTGAGATGCAGGAAGCTCAGAAACATACAATGATGTATGATTTTTATCTTAGACCAGCCCAAACCTGAAGGGTTAATGGCAGCTTGATAAGTGGTGGAAAGGAAAGGAAAGTTAGGATGATCAGAGAAGGGGAAAAATCAAGGCTTCGAAGTTGTTGCTCAGTTGCAGAATGGGGAAGCAGAGAACTGGACAGATCTGTTGTATAAGAGGAGCTGGGCTTTGCTTTGTCAGGTGCAGTGCAGTGAGGGGGAATTTGAGCTCTCTGATACCAGAACCGGATCGAGTACAGGGGAACAGAGAGAGCTCTACTTGAGCTTATTTATTCTGCAAGTGAGAGAGGAGAGAAGTACTACTGCAGACAAGCTGTTTGTGATATCTGAGCTTGCTCTAATACTGAAACCACTTTTCCCTCAACTTTAACTCTGAGCGTTTTGTAACATTGGGAAAAGAAGAAAATTCAAAGGATTGCTTAGTGTGCTGTAACTTGGAGATAGGGAGGATGTGGAGAAATGATCACAAAGTTTTATTTCTGAACAGGTGAAGTACATTGTTGTACAAGAATATAATTTCATTTGCTTGACAAGAACTTTGATCAAAAATACCAACGCATAAACTTGTATCAGTGTACAAACTTGATGAATTTTAGAGTAATACATTATTTAGTTGGTTATGTTTGTTTAGATAATCAGAATTATTTAAGGAAGGGCTAGGGGTAAATACTTGCACCGTGAGTGCCTTAAGGTGGTGCCAGTGCCTCAAGGAAAGATTATCTTGTAGTGGGAAGATTAGTGTCCAAAGCAGAAGAACCTGCCGTTTTCCTTTTCATTGCACAAGCAGCCTTTTTTAATTTCCTCTGCCTTGCTGTATCCTGATTGAAATCTCACATTAGCCAAAGAAACCTGTGTGTCCAGTAAGGCTGTGTGCAGAGAGGGAGAACAAACTGGGTTCTTCTTTGCACCATGTCTGAGTTGAGGTCAAACAGCTCAGGAGAACTGATCCGTCTCTGGAAGGTCTGATCGAGGGCAGAAATGACAGAAAAGCCCCATAAGCACTAAGGACTTAGGAGTCCAAAGCCAGGAGGGAAACCCAATGAATGGATGCATTGCATAGAAAGGCAGTGACGTCCTCTCCTGCAACTGAGCCCAGTCCAAGGCATCTGGACTGATTGAAACTCAGCTCAAATCCGCCAGAGATCTCTTGAGTCTCTGGGCTTGTCACAGATTATTGTAGCTCTGAGGCTGACTTACCTGCCTGCCACATGTGGTCTCAGGTATTGGAGGAAAGAAGCCTCCTCCAAAATGATCAACAACCATCAGGCCTTGGTCTGTGCAAAAACTACTTTGAGTATGCCTGGACATGCCATGGAGAATGCGAGTATGTAATTGGAAGCAACAGTCTCCTCTCCCATCACAGTTGTGTACACAACTAGAAAATCCTCTGTGTTTCTCCAGTTGATGAGCGTGAGGAATTGGAGAGAGAGTAAGAGGGATGACTTTGAGCTGGGTTCTGGAGCGCAGGTTGCCTTGGTGCTTGTGTGATGGGCTCTATTTGTGCTGTGGGTGCTTACTCTCACTGTGTTCACTGCTTGCTCCCTCCAGACACCGAACATCCCTCGTGTTTGCCCTGTCATGGGAAGTAAGGATTCCTTGTTGATTTTGAGGCATTGTACATTTGAACCCTAATAGGTGTGGATGCCTTTTCTGTAACATAATTGACTTGAGTTCTTGCTGCACTACTGGAATAATCTAACTGGACCAAAGTTGTACACAGCCATACAGAACTGTTTAAAACAAGAATAGTGCAAACAAAACCAAACTAATGTAAGAGTTGGAAGTAGGGATGTGCAAGGATAATAGTGGTGGGGGTTTGTAGGGCAAGGATTTTGCAATCTGCTGTACATGTTCCTTCCTTTTAGCAGAATCACATTTAAAGCAGATCTTTTTTGCCTTCGTTTCAATTGAAAAGAAGTTCCTTTCTCAGCAGGACAAACCATCATAGAAGCATTCAGTTTCTCATTTGCAGAATAAATGATTTTAAGTTCTCTTGTGTCCACATGGAAAAAATACTCCACCGTTTTGCTGGATGCTGTGCCATCCTACTTATTAAAATGGCTGTTTCTTAATGATCCACAGCTGAAGGCCTTTCCCTTCACTCTTGGCAGTCCATGTTGTCTTTATGGGATGAAACTGGATCTTTCTTTCGTCCTAGGAAATAGTATTAATCCTGCCAGTATTTAACTGAATCCAGGATTACTAATCTGTTGAAAAGCTCTGCTTTTAGATTTTACAGATGATGTTCAGGACATCTGATAGTTGCATTCATGTTGTCAAAAATGCAGACTGTGTTTGTGGTAGCCTCAGAATTTCTAGAAGGGATTCATTAGTAAACCATCATGGTCTTCATTAGTAACAATGAGTCAAATTCTCTTAATAAAATGGTAATTTTCTCATTTATGTTCTATATTTTTAAAATGATGTTTTTAAATAGTCAGCATTTAAATTTGCCTTTCTAGTGGAATAACAAAGCATTTCAATGACTGAAGTAATTTAGAAAATTTAGTTGTTTACTTTTCCCAGTGTTTTCCTGGTAAAAACTGCCCAGCTAGTCTGTCTGTCTCATGGTCTGTTTTTCCTCTTTATACCTCTTTGGTTGATAACTATGCCGAAGCAGAATAGTTGGGAGGAAATGCCAAGATGCTTCAACTTGAATTTTCATTGCTAAAATTATTTAAAAAGCACACAGTACTCGTTGCATTGTCTAAAGCATCATATTGTAGCTGTGAAACCAGTTGGTTTGTCATTTATGTGACAAAACCATCTGATTCTGAATGGGTTGCTTCTACGTGTGTATTGTTCTCACTTGTTTCGCTGTCTGAAAATCTAACTGTACGTACATGGGGTTACTGTTCCTTCTTTTGAGTAGATGCTTGCAAATGTGCAGATTAGTCTAGGTAATATCTGTGTATGTGGTAAATCAACTGAAAAAGTAGTGAATGTGTAGAATACAGTTGCTCTCTAGTGCTACGGTTATCTCCTATTTTATATGGTGTGTTCTTACAGCACCTAGAACTTCAAATACGTAAGGGTGTGGGAAGGTAGTTACTTCAAAAATGCCTTGTGAGTAAGTGACATTGCTATAGAATCTTAAAGGCTAAATTCTGGTTGATTTGAATTAAATTCTGGGCTTCGTCTTGCATGGGAACAAATTTACTGGAAGCTTCCTCATTTGAATTAATGCAAGTATGAGACATACAGATTCCTCAATGCAACAGCTCAGAAAGAGTTACTCAACTAGGTTGCTTTTCCAGTTGTGACTAAGGGGCCAATTAGCAGCATCCGGAATGAGACGGCAGCGCCTAGGTAAAAATAGATGGCATTTGGAGAAGGTGGGGGCTGTTTTGGAGAAGGACTTCAGCTGCAGATGGAGAAAGAAGACAAAGAGGCAAGCTTCAGAAAGGAGTATTACAGCCATGATTGTGAGAAACTCCATGGACAGGCAAAGGTAGGAATATCCCAGAGAAACATCAAGAAGTGATACTAAAGTGGGCCTTCAAACTGAAATGCCTCTGCTTCTGAAGGAATGCTTGAGCTAAGTTCTTCTTTCCCTTCTGACAAGAGAGATTATGCTGGCATTGATATTAAAATGAAACAAGCTCTAACATCTCTGAAAATGACAGAAATCAGAGGAGTAGGCATAAAGCTTGCTAGATTGTTAGGTCTTATGTTAAAGATTGATACTTTAATGCCTCTGCCAGAGGAAGAAATAAGGCGCACAGGAGTGCTGCTTCAGCAGCCTTGCTTGAACATGACTAGTTGACTGGTATTGGAGTCTGAGTGTGAATAATTAAGTAATATGCCAGGTACATGGAGGGGACCTTGAAGGCATGGGATTGTATTTTGCATGCTGGCCTTCAGAGTTACAGCTTCATCCTGTGACCACAACGGTTTCCATGGTCCTTCTCTGTCATTTCTGAGGATACAGAAGTAACCGGATCCATTTCATTTCAAACTCTTTTGTTCTTCACTAACCTGTGTTGACTGCTTGTTAGCTGTTGGTTTGGTAAAGGGCCATCTGTATAGGTGCCTGCTGATAAAGCCTGAATATAAAGAAAATATAGAATACTGCCTGCCTTTTTTTGATAAACTTCAGTCCCCTGGAGGTAATTACTTAAAATACTCCCCTCAATGTAAATGACATGTTTTACTTGTCGTTAAATAATGCATTAGTTTTGATATTTCATGGGGAAAAAAATACAACACAAAAACCAAACCAAGAAAAGGGTACACCTGAAGTGCTATTCTTAAATACACAAAAGAGGTGTGCCAGTTGAGTTCTTAGCAGTGATCTAGTAGTGAGCCTGCTACTTTGTAAAACGTATGGACAGGCTGCTTTACTACACATACTTTCTTAATCAGTTACTGGTACTTGCAAAGGCTGTATAAAAATGCCTTTGAAAAGTTAAGTGAATACCCCAATGGTGTACTTGCATTGCCTCACAAAGAGGAGCTTTCAGACTTACATATATTTGTGTTAACCTGCAAAAACACACACTTCTCTTGTTGGGGGTTCTCTTCGTTAATTTTTAGTGAAATACATAACAGATGAGCTTGCTCTTTTTTTATTAGTAAGAAATGAGCTTTCTGCCAATTAGAGTAAAGGTGTAATTGCAATTCTAATGAACCAACATAATGCTTCCATTGACATAGGTTAGCCAGGGTGTCAGCTGAAGATGAAGTTTGCAGCCACAGAACAGCTGAGGATACATATGGTTGATAATCTAATTTCAGTTTATCATTTTCAGTAGAGGAGCTCCTCAACTAATTAGTAGTTTGGAAGAGGTAGAGAGAGTAGCAGTTGGTGATGAAATAATATTGTTCGGTAACCACAGAGGAAAGTTTTTAATTGTATTTAATGTCTAAACTGTTATGTCTGGTTAATATTTTTAAGTCTAATAAAGTTTTGCAAAGTGACTTGACATAGAATGGAATGATGTCTTTACAGTAGTTGTGCGACATAGCTTTATTCTTTGCAGTTTTCAGCTTTGTTGAACTTGCTTATGAATTTTAAGAACTTAATACAAAACTCCTTATATGTAATGATTCAAATATTGATTTTTAAAGGTAATATACTGATGTAGAATTATTATGGCATTGCAGAAAGGTTAAATATTAAAATTCCCTTCAGGTGCCAAAGCCCAGTGATAACCAGGTAGATTTGTCCATTTATTGACAGGGTGCATTTCTAAGGTACAGACCCCTGTATGGTTAATTAACATGCATGCAGGTAAATATATTCTGCTAAAATAAAGGTACTTTCTTTTTTTAAAAAAATCATTGTTTGTGGAAGAGTTCAGAGGTAAAGATAATACAAAAAACATTCACACACGTTATGATAATGCAAGGCTATGAAAAGGGTTGTTCTTTAGACTGTAACAAATACTCAGAAATGAAATCTCTAGAACCTTGTGTTGTGGAAATAAAATGTCTACCCATGTAAGATTCCAGCAGCAAAAAAAGATTGCTAATTAAAAGAGAAAGGTGGCCTAGTGCTTGATGGTAGTCAGATTTCAAAGTTTTAACAAAAGTGCCCACTTTGGGTATAACAGAGCAGTGAACATTCTGTGATGGAGGAGATACTATTTTTTAGAAGGATAGCTGGTATTCCTACATAAACATGTATCATGACAAAGGACAAAATATCCAGGGTAACACAGACTAACTTCACAGGTTATAGTGGAGTATTATATAAGTGTCACGTTGTATTCTTTTACTGGCAAATTGTTCAGATCATGAGTAATTTGTAGATCAGGGTTGCTGTAGAAATATTCGAGAATGGGAATATATTTCTGAGCACCAGGGAATGTGGGAGACCTGTACAGTAATATCAAAAGCAAAATAAAATAAAGTAGGTTTATTTATGTCATTTGGGTAGATCTACTGGGCTTGACAATATGAGAAAGGGTGTTTCCTTATCTAATAGCTTGACTAATTGAGTTACTGTTACAAGGTATTGAATAACATAATTTGAACCTTACAGATTACCATATCTCAGGGCATCTGTTTGAGTCTAAGCATCAGAAGGACTTACATAAGGAATATATCTTGAAGGAACAAATGATGTGGTAACCTCTTTTCTTAACAAATAAGCTTTCTGGAATGCTGGTGGATGCAAAGTCCTCGTGTAGCATCTTTTGGGTAATACGTTCTAGTTTATAAATTGGCCAGATGTTATCTCAATGTGTAGATCAGGATATACCTTCAGGTTTTCTTTTGTTTCCTCATGTCCTTGCTGGGATGCAAGCAGGGTTTATGTTTTTGTTCTTAGGAGGGAAAACACAGATGAGGAATGAGTGCTGTGGCTGGTATTCCTGAGGGACATGCTGCTGCAGATGCATCTCAGCTTGTTGATGGCATAACATTGAATCCAACTTGAGGTGCTGATTACCATTTCAAAGGATCTCAGTGGTCTGAGACTCATATTCAGAAGGCTGAAGGAGTAACGAAGGCCAGATGTAATAATTCTGTTCTTCTGTCATGCTGGAGCTTCTGCAGTAAAGAGAAAATGTTGTGTGAGAAGTTGAGATTTCAGGGGATCTGTTTTGGGACATTAGAGTAAACTCTCAGCTTATTTCCATGTCTTCCATCATAACTTTGAGCTATGTTTATTAAATCTTGTCTTTCTTACACAAACACAGCATCTTACACTTGGTAAGTGCCATACAATTCTTTTGCTATTACACACATTGTTCCCACTTTGGAGAGAATGAGAGAGCAAACACATCATGGACAGTTGAATTGCATAGGGCACTACTGGAAAATGTTGGGAGACTGTTAGGGTAAATTAGTGTAGAGCAGAGTATGTTCCTGACTAAATTTATGTTACCAAATGAGAACAGAATGGAAGTTATGTTTTTGGAGTTCAATTAAACTCTTCTAAATGTATAAATAGGGTTATAGAAATCTATATGTTTGTGTGTCTTACTAAAGTTAATAAATTTAAATATTTTTAAGTATAAGCTTAAGCTCTTAGCCAGTGGGTTGTGTGTGTAGAGTAGCTCTCACTTAATTCTTTCACTGGATAATGGAGTACTCCCATGACTTCTGGGATAAATTAATGGGTCAGTATCAATCAGAGCAGTAATCCTGGCACTTGTTCTCAGACCATTTGGATGACAGTTATGTTTTGGATTTCCTGCATTCTTGGTTCAGGTTTTTTTGCAAGTGTCTTTGAATACATTTCATAGAGCAACTCTGTAGTTTGATGAAAATGAGTATTGAATATTTTTATTTAACAAAGGGCAGTTTCAGAGCAGTTACTAAGTGAGGTACAGGAAGCATGCACAGATACATAATTTTATCGTGATTTCCTTATGTGTGTAATGCGCCAAACAAGTGAGTTTCATTGCAAATCCCGAACTGCCTTGTGACCACAGTTAGAATGGAAGGTAACTGTAAGATTGCTGTAACGTGTTTGTGTTCTTATTTGTAATGGCCATTATAGAGCAAAAGCTTCTCCTGTCCTGTAGAAAAAAAAAGGTGATCTGATAAGAATCTTAGCAAAAGGAAGACGATAATCCTCTTAAGGATTCTTTTGTCTTAGGTCAGCAGGCCATCCTGGGTGTTTTGCAAAGGTGTTTCTTAGTAGCCTGGAACAGGTGAAACTTTTTCTGTGTCTTAGATTTGTTTAATTTTTTTTTTTTTCCCTTCAAGGAACCTGGAAACCATATTTTCATTATAAATTGCCAGTCTTGCCGTTTTCTGATTATTTGCCATTAATTTATTACACAAAACAAAACAAAAAAAAATTGCACATGATGTAGCAAGATGAAGTTGAAACTTCAGTGTAATTCATCATTCTCTCTAAAATTAGTAGAAATGAAATACAAGATAAAAGTGATCCCAGCATATCATGACAAAGTTGAAATAGTGAGGCGAGACTTGTGTCTCTGTTGATATTTGGAATTCCAGTGCTCTGCTAGGAACTCAGGAATGGGTGAAGGGTGGCAGGGTACTAAAGGCTAGCTAAGCAATTAAAATTACATTTAAAAATAGTCTGAAGGAGTTACTGATTGTAAAGGCAAGGAAGACAGTAGTAGGGTGATGTAGTGGAGCACTAAGTTACTATTGTGTAGCAATGCTCTACATCTGTAGTCTGAAAAATCACTTGGAAAATGAGATGTCTTTTGTACGGTGTTCATCTCTCTGGTCTTTGTCATGTGTTTTAAGATAAAGGAACTGAGCAAGTCGGTAAATTCAGTTTATTTTGGATTTGCATTTGCTCTACTTGTAGTTTTTGTTATTCAAATGTCTAAAGAAAGATCTCAGTTTACTTCTGATGTACTGCTCCAGAGATCTTTGTGGTTGTGGATATTTTGATTATTAGCCTAAGGGTGTTCTAACACTGTTCTTCAACCCTGGGGAGCTTCAACCCTCCACCAGGTTTCAGTGTTGTCATGGTGTTGGGTTGGTTTTCTCACACACTTAACTAAATTATCAGATCAATAGCTAAAAAAACCCACCCCTAAACCTCAAAAAACAAAACAACCTACCCACAAATTTTATAAATGTACAAGACAAACATTTTCTGGAATTTCTTCTTATTTATTAATTTTTTAAAAATTTCATTTAAAAAAACCCAAAAAACCTGATAATCCACCCCCTCCTTTTTTAAACTGTTGCCTTTGGTGAAGATTTTGAAAAGAAACAATTAGGCAAAAGGTATGTGGCAAAACTATCCTGATAATTTCTCCACTAGCTCAGTTTAGTATTGTCAAGCAGCAGGACAAACATGGGTAGCAGCAATCTGGTGACTGTACAGCAAACCTAGTGACTTAGTCTCTTCTGAAGCAGGGTTAGCTTGTACTTTGAAAGTGCAATTCAGTCATAATCTACTTAAAACAACTAGCATAAACCTTCTGAGCCACTATAGAAGAAGCTTGAGTCAGTCCAGGGAAATTTACCACAATAATTCTCACTGTTTCCGTGAAATATTTTTGTCTTATTCAGGGATTCGGTGCCATGTATCCAATTTAGGAAATGGAAATAACGTTTATATGTATTTTTGACAGGTTTTTTTGCTTCCCTTAAAACGAAGATAAAAAATGGTAACCATAATTTTTGAAATGCTAGTAAAAAGAGGGTGTGAGAAGAAAGCAACTTAGAAAACCTGTGATATAAAATAAGTTAATGTGATGTCCGTGCCGACTCACCATAAATAACGTGATCCTGTGTACATAATGGGATAGGTTAAAGATGTTAGTGTCAGGCATCTCCAGGTAATGTAACTGCTTAGTCAATCAAGCACCTAACAATTGACTCAGCGTTCTTGTTTTGCTTAAATGCTTTGAGCTCCTCTTTCCTTTTAAAATACTCTGCTACTTTTAGTGTGTTATCTATTCTGTAAACATTTTTTTTTTTCCCTCTCTGTGTTTTCCAAGTCTCCATGTGCGCTCGGTCTCATTCTTTCTCCTTTGGTCTTTTTATACCTTTTTGTGTTGTTACTGTGCTACCTTTTGGCTTCCCAGTCTTTCCCTTTCTCGTAATGCAACTCCATTCCCATTCTTCCATGTCTTCTGAATTTTCTTGCTACGCTCACCCACTTGCTTTTCTCCCAGCAAGTTTTTTCTCTAAAATTTGTGTAATTTCAATACTTTTCCATACCTTGCTGTTTTCCTTGACCTGAATAAATTTTGACTTGAATGTGCTTGTAGATTGATGGGTAAACATTGGATTACTCGATTAATTTAAACTCCTCTCATTCATTTAAGAGCTAATGAGGGGGGGATTGAAAAACTTTGTCCACTTACCTAAGGAAGAAAGTATTACAGTTACTACTAAGTGCTGACTATTGGTACTAATGTAAGGAATACTGTATGCTACCAAATATCTTCTGAATCTAAACATGAGCCAGCAGTGTGCCCAGGTGGCCAAGAAGGCCAATGGCATCCTGGCCTGCAGCAGGAATAGTGTAGCCAGCAGGAACAGGGAGGTCATTCTCCCCCTGTACTCTGCGCTGGTTAGGCCTCACCTTGAGTCCTGTGTCCAGTTCTGGGCCCCTCAATTTAAGAAGGACATTGAGGTACTTGAACATGTCCAGAGAAGGGCAACGAAGCTGGTGAGAGTCTCTATGCACATAGAGCACAAGCTCAATGAAGAGAAACTGAGGGAGCTGGGATTGTTTAGCCTGGAGAAGAGGAGGCTCAGGGGAGACCTTCTTGCTGTCTACAACTACCTGAAGGGTGGTTGTAGCCAGGAGGAGGTTGCTTTCTTCTCTCAGGGAACCAGCACCTGAACAAGAGGACACAGTCTCAAGCTGCACCAGGGGAAGTTTAGGCTGGAGGTGAGGAGAAAGTTGTTCACTGAGAGAGTCATTGGCTACTGGAATGGGCTACCCAGGGAGGTGGTGGAGTCACCGTCCCTGGAGGTGTTCAAGACGTGTTTGGACGTGGCACTTGGTGCCATGGTCTAGTCTTGAGGTCTGTGGTGATGGGTTGGACTTGATGATCTTTGAGGTCTCTTCCAACCTTGGTGATACTGTGATAATCTTTATTTTTGTGGGACCTAGAACAGTGACTGGTGTACCCAAATACCCTGGTAATCTTGTCTTTATTAGTTGCTCATCAATTCTGACTATGCCCTGTGTATTTCCTTGATTGCTTGTTGTTACTTGAAATGTGTAACTGTTTCATAATTCATCGTGTTAGGCTAGTGATGATTAGGAGCACCCAAATTTTAATAAAGCCTGTGACACCCTGGAAGATACCTGTTCACTTCAGAGTGACACATCATTGTTGCTAATTTGCATTAATAATACAGTGGCTTTCCAACAAGTATGGATATAGTAGTGTTTTGTTATGGCTCATCATTAGCTTTGACAGTTAAGGTTATAGTCTTGGTCCACTTCCAAGTTGAAAGATGTTCGCAGTACAGACAACATTGGTGCAGTTAGTGGTGGGGTGAACAAGTGTTGGTCACAGGCTGACAAAATGTTGCCTCAAGGAATCTTTTCACTGAAACCCTGACTGCTGTGGCTCTGGCTTGAGTGCTTGAGTTGTATGGGTGGATACGTACGTGTGTGTCTGTCTGTGTGTTTAAGAGTTACCTCCTAATGTTTGTAATGCTGCTCCATATGCACTCAAGGCACTTAAATCATAGATCTACACTGCTTTCATGCTACTCCTGCAAGTAAATGATGTTTGTTGAAAACCTCAGTGAGGAGCGTTGGCAAGCAGTAGAGGGATTTGCAGTATCTAGGATCCCTGCAAAACTGTTCAGGAGACCACCTGAGAGCTTGTTCAGTTTGATCAAGGAGAAAATTTTGGTCGGGGAATTAATTCTAAGTTTTGTGGTTGATTATCTGAAGAGATACTTATTGGGAAAAGCAGTGGAGTGTTAAGTTTCCAGTCATGGTTTTCGAATGTGCTGCAAACAGTATGATGCTATTGTACTTTTCTTTTTGTGTGGCTTCACTCATGAAAGTCAGCTTGAGTTTGTCCCACTGTATTTATTGCTGTGTGAATGATGATTGGTATTAGTTAGACTGTATATTTGGAGCACAATGCCTAACTGCTGCCTTGCCTGTATAATTACCAAGTATAGAGAACAAGTTGGGAAAACAGCTTTGAAAAAAGCACTTATTATAAATGAGTGATTACTGACTTCACAAAACATTCGTAATATTGACATCCAGTCAGGAAAATTAAATGAATGTGATCAGGATAGCGATTACTTTTCTCAAAGTGTGTGTAAGAAAGAGAGGGCAAATATTTGTCGTTCTTGGCATCTAAGGACCAGTATTGTATTGTGAAAAATGACTTGTAGAAATGTGATCACATGCACTGGGGTATGTGTGTAACAGGACTTTGCGGTAGCAAAAGCTTTGAACTGGGTGTTGCTAGACCTTCTCTTGACATGAACTTCTCAAAGATGACATAAAGGCTTTCAAATTTAAATCTGCCAAGTTTATATGAATAAAAACTGGAAAGTTAGCTTCCTACAAAATAAAATGTTCATAATAACCGAGGGTGGATAGATGTAGACATAAAGAGATTTGCCTTCTTTGTGCAGAATAGGTCCTTGCTTCAGTAATAGTTGATTTAAGTTGGTGGTTTGCTAACCAACACCAAAGCATGAGTGGCTGGTTTAATCTATAAATTATTTTAAAAACCCAATCTTTTTAGCCCCATTTTTACATAACTTATTTGATACCTTGAGGATAAAGAAAATGAAGAAAATTGGGGAATTACTTTACCATTGACTTGGTAGGGTAAGAATACAGGAAACAATCTCATTGAGTGGAGGTGAGTGAATACAGAGTTCTCAGATGTTGGGAAATTAAAGGGAAGTTCTTTAATGTTAGAAAGTTATTAGTTGCTGTATCAACTGTTCTGGGTGTACTTTGTTTTTTAGTATATGTTTTTATTTTTCATGCTTAATGTGTTTTGCTATCATACAATGAGACAGTACTACTAGTTCTATAAAAAGTCTAGTTCTATAAATGTCATCTTCAAACTAGTTAATTACATACTGTATATACTGGAAGAAGCAGTTACTCTGAGGGCATTTTGACTTCAACTATTAATATGTGTTCTGATAGTACATATGTGGGTGCAGGGTAAAGAATAGAATCATAAAATTGTTTTGATTGGAAAAGACCTCTTAAGATCATTGAGTCCAACCATCAGGCTAACACCACTATGACCATTAAACCGTGTCCTGAAGTTCTGTGTCTACAATGTAAGCATAGTGTAGTTTTGCTTAATGTTTCTATGTAATCCACATTTCTTTTTTTCTCCCATAATTCTGGGCTCTATACTGTGTTCTGTTTGCAGTCCTGTGACTTTTCCTTACGGTTGCTGTGCAGGTTTAAGCAGCAAAATCCCTGCCCTCATCTTCATTTCCTGGCATTATACCCTTCCGTTAAAAACTACAGGATAAAGTGGATCAGGCAACTGATCCAGGTGTTCAGTATCTCACCCTCCTTGGCTTTTCATTGAGAGGAGAATCAAAACTCCTCTCTCTGGATGCCATTTTGCTGGTCTGATGCATATTTTTTCATATTGGTGGAATGTTTTCATACTGATGGAAAATCAGTTACTTTTAAGTGACTTTAATTAAAATATGAATGCAGTATAAACTTTTTTTTAATCGTTATTAGAGACCTGCAGTAAAAGTGTGATTTCAGATTGTTATGTCTTTATTTGATAAAAAGATGCAGGAGGCAGAGGCTGCAGAGGCGACTGATAAGGATGGGCTTGTTGGACTAGGATTATTTTGGAGAAAAGATTGTTAAGAGAAACTGAATTGCCTTGACCATTTTAGAATTAGTATTTCAGCCTTTGCATTAACAGTTACTGGTCTGTGCCTGAAAGAAAATTACAGTACTTTTCTGTCAACTTCTCTGATAACTTTATAGAACACTTAATTTTGTTAAAGGCCTCGATTCTGTCTTTGGTTATTGTTCAAATGTGTTAGTACCTACTTTAATTCAGCCAATTTCCCGTTGAACCTGTGAATACTCAGTGCATGTCAAAAGCACAGCAGTTTAAAATGGTTAAGGACAAAAGTGATAAGCCCGAAAATTAACTTGTAACAAAGACTTTCTGTAAATGAGGAGAGCTTTCACAGTCCAAGTGGAAGGTGATCTTTCTTTAAATTTATAGAGGTGTACTGTGCGTATAGAGGTCCTGTGCATTAGATAAAAATCACACATTACTTAGTAGTGTCAGTTTGATTTTATTTTGTAGATTATTAAAGTATTCTAGGTATTTAGACTGATTTATAAGAGGAGGTGCTCAATTTTTAGTTCTCTCAATTGAAAATGGATTGAATGACAATATTGAGGATTATTAAATTTAGGGACCTAAATATTTGGTTGTCCGTTAGCAGAAGAGCAAAATGTTGCAAAATTCATTAAAAGTTCTGAGGATCTGCTGGGGAGGAAATGATTTGCTGTTTTTCGTGAACTAACTATGAACAACTGTAATGAACTACATGTTTCATTTCAAGTCATGGCATTAAAAGATTGAGCTCTCTGGTGAAGCTTACTAGGCAAGTAGCCCAGATTCCAGTGCCTTCCCTACTCCAACTAGTAGTGTGAAGGTGGCTGAGGAGTCCGTTAGCGACCTTCTGATAAGGTTTACATAGCTTGNCCCCAAAACAACACCCGTTAGCCCCTCCCCAAGCCCACCACTACAAAATGCAGACCTCATACCAATTAATAGCATAGTGTCTGTGGCAAGGCTGCAGTACTGGTTTTGTTGATTTGTAGTGCCCTTTGCTTATGTTATGTGTATTACAACCCCCTAGAATTTACTCTTCTAAGACTTTTTTGTTTCCAAGTAATAAACAATGCCCCTAGGCATTGTAACCCTGTTCCCAAGGTACCCTAAAGAACAGCAAGTAGAAATATTGTATGAAAATTCTCACAGTTTTATTTAAAGCAGATATGACCAGAACACTCAGGGTTTGGGATTTTATTTTGTGGGGACTTGGAGGTTTTTGTTTGTTTGTGTTGGTTTTTTGATTGGGTTGTTTGTTGATTGTTTTCAGTTTGCCTCTGTAGTTCGTGTGAGTCACTGACATTGTAATGCTGGCATGAAATTCATGTAGTGTTCTAGAGTGGTTTTTCTTGGGAACAGTTTAATTATAATTTTTGTTTTGTTCCCACACCTCTAGATACTTAATGGGAGGAAAAAGCCAAACTTTTATTAGTTATTATTGTTTTTTTTTAATACCAGCCCTACCTTAACATAAGTGTAATCTTGAGTCTGGTTGTTACTTGTGCAGAATTTTATTTTAATGGATACCCATTTGATTTCAGCCCATGTTTTTGTTTGCCTAGGATATCCTTATTAGTCAATAAAAATGTGTGCAGGGCATGTAGAACAATGCAACCAGAGCCCCATTATGTTCATTTACCATCATAGATTTTACTGATGTGTGGGATTTTAAGTAGCCTAAGTATGTGTTGGATTGACCTTCACTGGATGCCAGGTGCCCACCAAAGCCTGTCTATCATTCCCTCAACTAGACCAGGCAGAGAAAAGGGGTTGTGCTTAGTTCATCACAGGTTGTTTCTGCTGCTGTTTTCTCTTTGCAAAGAGGCCTTCTCACACTCTTCCCCTGCTCCAGCATGGGGTGTCTCCAATGGACTTCTGTAGCTTGCGTCCTTCAAACAGACTGAAGTTCTTTGAAAACTGCTCCAGCATGGGTCCTTTACATGGGGTTTATTCCTCCAGGAGTAGACTGCTCCAACATGGGTACCTCATGGTATCATGTGGGAGTTGTGAGTCCTGCCACAGTCCCTCCAGCATGGGTTGTTTTCTCCATGGGTCCACATGTCCTTCCTGGAGCCTTCTCCAGCACAGGCTTTCCATGAGGTCATAGCCTCCTTTGGGCATCTCTCTGCTCTGGTGTGGGGTCCTCCACAAACTGCAGGTAGTTGTTTGCACCACCGTTAACCTACAGAGGCAGGATAGCCTACCTTGCTATGCTCTTCACCACAGGTGGCAAGGGAACCTCTGGTCTGGCACCTGGAGCACCTCCTCCCCCTTTTTCTTCACTGATGTTGGTGTCTGCTTAGCTGTTTCTCATATATTCTCATCCCTCTCTTTGGCTGCAGTTGCCATCATGCAG
The DNA here is from genome assembly GCA_013396675.1 of Eubucco bourcierii. Taxonomy (NCBI): domain Eukaryota; kingdom Metazoa; phylum Chordata; class Aves; order Piciformes; family Ramphastidae; genus Eubucco; species Eubucco bourcierii. Next base: position 67,111 of record VWZE01007136.1, on the reverse strand, counting down.
TTTTTATTGCCCTTTTAAAATATGTTATCTCAGATGTACTGCCACCATCACTGATGGGCTTGGACTTTGCCTTGGCCAGCAGCAGATCTCTTTTTTTGAGCCAGCTGGCATTGGCTCTGTCAAACACAAGTGAAGCTTCTACTGCCTTCTTACAGAAGCTGTCCCTGTACACACACACCCCACCCCACCCCGGCACAGAGTGAAAGTTAGAATTAAATGTAATAGTCCTGGAAGGTAACCAGTTGATTGCACTTTAATATATTTTGTTTGTTTGTTTGAAAACTTTTATGTACAGTCTGTTTTTTGGAAGAAAATTTTAATCAATCAGTTGTTGTCTGCTAGATAATAACAGTGAATTCTGAAGGTAATCGAGCAGAATTCACAAGTACTTTGCTTCCCTAGACCCTTTATCTTTTCTAAAACTGTAACCTTAGAAAGGTTGCTAATAGAAGTGGTCTGTCATGGATGAGGGCTGCAGACTGACTCTGCACTTACCTTAGGTTTCAGCGTTGTCTCCTGTGAGGCATTTGGATGTATGCAAGAGACCTGGGCAGTAGAATGGCTTTAGGATGACCTGGTTTGGGGACCTGCAGTTTTTCCAGAGGGTTTTAGTGGGGGATTCTTCTCCTGTATAGCTCTTCTTGTTGGAGCTCTGAAGGACCAAGTTTCATTCATCCTCTCTGACAGAAATTAATATATAGCTGCACTACATTTTCCCTACCTTTGATTTCCTTTAGACACAGCTGTCATAGGGCTTACCCTTTGAGATTGCTGTATGCTGCCTGGTATGGTCAGTAGAAATTTGTCAAGGTCTTGATTAATTTTTGCAGGGTGTACTTGCTAACCCTATTGAATGCTGCCACAACCACAGTGGAAGAAAGTTGAGTGAACTATTGTACAACGTCAGGTCAGAAGGTGTATTGGTCTGATATAAGCTTCCTGGAGCCCAAAAGCCTAACAGAAAAATACAATAATAGGATGCCTTCTCCTCTCCCCACTTTGGAAGGAAAGGAATTGGATGTAGAGAGTGAAAAGGAGTAAAACACCCAAAGAACAGCCTTGCTTCAATTTGGAAGTTAAAAGAAGACTTTAACAGTAAATGAAAAGTATTTAAGGTAAGGGTAGTTACAAAAAGGTATAGGGAAGGGAAACAAGGTACAAAATGTATACACAACCAGACTGATGGCAATGGATGGAGGTAGGTTCAGGAGGTGGTTGTCCCACCACGTGGTAGGGTGGCCACATGGTGAAAAGCAGGAGCAGCAGGAAGCAGAGTGCTGCTGGCAGGCAGAGAGGTCAAAGAGAAATAGGAAGTTCCTCTGTTTTTATAGGGAGTATAGACAGGAAGTGGGAGTGGGCTAACCACTACACCTGGTGTCAGGTTCGGTCCACCCCCAGGGAGGAGTCAGAAGGACCTGGGGTCAGGTTAAGACCACCCCCAGGAGGATTAACCATTTACAGGAAGCATGTAGCATTTTTGTTTATGCTGCAATCCATATTTCTTATTCTCGGTGATTAAGCAGTGCAGACTGTTGAGGTGAGGTGCTTTGGAGTCTTTGCATCTCTATCAGTGCTTCTTAAAGCTATGTAGCTTTCTACCGTGACCTTGTAACATCTCATAGGTGTTTTGAACTTGAAACTAGTAACAGTTGTGTACATAGTTTTAATTAAAACAGGCTCATGATACTTTTGTGCTTAAAACTATTACACAACTACTAACAGCTTCCAGTGTTTATGAAATGTACCTTAACTTTTGACATGCTCTTACATCTTAGAGCTCCATCTTAGGTTGACTTTTTACTAGTATGTCCAGGTCTTAACCAGTAAAAAAAAGCAAATTTTTAGTGTTTTAAGATTTCTAATTGAAATCAGCATTTTGTTTTCCCGTTTACATGTCATAATGATAATTTGCTGAATTCTGTGCTTTTGAAAACAAAAAAAGGTAGATCAAAGCAAGTGAAGTGCCCTCTAGTGTGGGGGCACCATTCATTTTGGTAACTTTCTGCTATTATTACCCTCTTCTCTATGTGGCATCAGGTAAATCAGTCTGTGTTCTCTTGATACAGTTGGTAAACTAACGAAACACAGGAAGTTGGTGTTAATTTTATTATTTTAAGTCTCTTATCTACTGAGAAGTAAGAAAGAACACATTCTGCTTTCTGTGTGAAGATTTTTCTCTTAGTGAGTGTTATGTGTTTGTAGTACAGCAAAAAATCCTCACTGTGTTCCCGTAAAATTGGTTTTGCTATGGAAAGTGTCAGCATGGGAATAATGATAGAATCCAAACAGTTATTTGTGGAATTATAGTCTTACTGTGTATTCACATACTTATTCATGTGTATTTGCATAGAGTTATCAATGATAGAGTGTTCTTAGAAATATAAATTAACCAAATTTGATCTGTTTGATAGTTCCTTCGTCATTCTTTGGAGCATAAGTTAACAATTGTGAATGTCAACCTCCAGTGAATGTAGTGGTATATGGTGGAATTGAATCCTTCTGTGTTTGCACTCTCCATTTAAGACTGGAGTTTTTTTGGGATCTTAATTTTCTTAATAATGGGCAATGATTAAATTACTTCTACCACATGTTGTTCAAGATCTCAATCACGCAGTATTAATAAAGTTCTTATAGGGAGTGTGTTTGTTAATCTATTGTATGAATGTTGCTTTCCTTTTGAAATTGATCTTCAAAAAGAAATCCTGTTTCTTGTAATAAGATGCCAGACTCACAAAGATTTCCTTTCTTGTTTCATAGACGTTCCATCTTCAGAGCAGCCTGAACTGTTCCTAAAGAAACTTCAACAGTGCTGTGTCATTTTTGACTTCATGGACACGCTTTCAGACCTTAAAATGAAAGAATACAAGCGCTCCACTCTTAATGAACTGGTGGACTACATTACAATAAGCAGAGGCTGTTTGACAGAGCAGACTTACCCTGAAGTAGTTAGAATGGTGAGTTCCTTCTTTCTCGTGGTCTCTTTAAATCCACTTGCAATTCCAGTTGCACATTGTGGGCGAAATTGAACCTTGGAGTAGGTGGATTAAATGAGGCCTTTGGTTGTATTTTCTACTAGACATCACTTGGGGATAATTCTCCAAAGACAAAAATATTAATTTTTATATATGCTTAATTAAAGTCATGTAGATGATGGTTATTATAGTGTCACAAGTGTATGAAAGGAAACCTGGATTGTTTCCTGATGGAGAAAGCCAGAAACCATAAAATCAGAGTTCCTCACATTTCCACCCACCTACCCTTCCTCCCCACTGTCCCTCCCCAGTATAAATAATGGAATCATTTTTGCAAGTTTCTTATCTTTCTTTGAACTTTATCCAAGTTTTAGAGTGTGTACTTTAGGCAGAGATTGTTTGAAGTATGCACAGATAATGATTTTTAAATAATACTAAAAAAGTCGCACACAATCAGTGTAAAGATTTCCTCGTTGTAATATGTGGATTCGTAACAGCTACCATTAGGGTCAGCAAAATTACACAAGAATAAAGTCATACCTTGTCTATATAAATTTTCAAATAATAGCGTTTCCCGTGTAAAAGTGGGAACTACAAGATACTAACTGTGTGGTGAATAGTGCTCATTGGAATTGGCTAAATCAACCACTGCTTTAAAATGTTTGTTCTGTACCACCATGCAGAACCCTTATAACCTAACCTTATGTTACCTAACTTAGAAGGCAGTTAGTTAAATAGACGTATGATGATGATGGTTTCCTTATAGCACTGTGTGGTTGTGGAATCCACTGGCTATGTGCTGTAAGAAGGAAAACTAGAATAGATTTTTTATAATGTATTATATATGCTCCTTCTTTTCTGACACTCTGTTGTGCTCTCTTGCTTTTCTTTAATGTATAAAAATGCTGGTAGACTGTGACAACATGACCAAGCAGTTGTTAATGGGAGAAAACCCTCAACAAGCAACAAACCAGAATTAAGGGTGTATGGAAAAATCTTAACATGGCTTCTTTGTATGTATGCATTGTCAGAAGGCATATATCTTCCCTTTTTCCTCACCCTCCCTTTCTCTCTCTGTACTGGACCAGTCTTCGGAATGAACTGCTTTTCAGTCTGGTGTTACTTATTCAGTGTCTGACCTAATGCACCATTTGAATACTAGGCTGAATACAGAATTGCTAGTTCTTTGCTGAATTCTTCTGCTGGTGCTGTGCTGTAGTATTTAAATGATTTGCAAATGTTAGTTTATTCATGTGTACCCTTGTGATGAACAAATTGTATCATGCCCTTTGTATAGACAGGACACTGATGAGCAGTTACTCCTGGGGAGATTCTGATTGGAATCCAGAAGAAATTTTTTCACCAAGAAAACACTTAGACTTTGGAATATTCTCCCAAGGGAAGTAGTGGATTCCCCCACATCAGACAGTTTTAACACTCAACCTGGTAGGGTGCTGGACTGTCACCTGGAAAGGCTGGACCAGATGATCCTTGGAGTCCCTTGCAACCTGGCATTCTGTGATTTTGTTGTATGTTTTTTCCTAAATAATTTCCTTAGAAAGTAGTAGTAGTTAAATTTTGTAGGAAACTTACTTGTGTTTTGCTGAAGGCATAAACTATTGGAACGTGGGAGACTTCTAATTGTGGCAGAATCATAGAATTGTTTAGGTTGGAAGGGACCTCCTCAAAGATCATCTAGTTCCAGCCACCCTCCATAGGCAGGGACACCTTCCACTAGAACGGGTTGCTCAATGCCTCGTCCAACAAGCTGCCTGTCACAACAATCAGCATTCTTGTTGCATGTACTCTTGGAAAACCACTTCAGTGGTTGTATTCTGTACGAGCAGGATGCTGCACTCTGGTATTGATATTGTGTGAGTGAATCCATGGCAAATGCCTGAATGATTCCTGTTGATCATCCCAACAAATGCTAGTGGGGTGCTTCTACTACCCATATCATGAAGGCTTTTGTGTATGGCAAGTATTTTGTGTTTTACAAATGTGCTATTTTGTAAAAGTGCTGTTTTTCCTCCTGGTCTCTGCCTATAAAAGCAAAGCATCTCTGTAACTTTGAGTGCAGTTATACAGACCCTACAGGGAAATATATGACTCTTAATATTATATAAAATAAGTTTCACCACATAGTGTCTGGTGAATAGTGCTGGACACTTTGTGCTGAAGTATCCTATTCAGTGTAACTAGTCCTTTGCAGTAAGTGAATGTTCTTGTTTTACACAACATTGTCCTCATCGTATATGGAGGCAGGCTTAATTGTACACAGTTGGCTTCATGTATGCAACTGCCACCTATATCTCCTCTTGAGGATTTTCATCTAGGTTTCCAACTGTGTTCACAAAGGAACTGTCAAGCTGACAATCTCTGGCCTGTCATGATAGTGAAGAAAACAGCAGTATCTATGTCCTGACCATATTAGTGTTCCCATTGACTACCTGCCACAAATGTCACAGGAGTGTTTTGATTGAAAGACCAAGTATCATCAGAGTGATCAAAATGGAATGCAAGTGGGTTTTGTCCCTTTGGAAGTTCTCCCTTTTATGTTTAGTGTTTATGAATTCAGGAATTAATGTTTCCTGCTTAATTCTGGATTAGTGTGATTTGGAGGTGAAGCAAGGTACTGTAAACAGGTGAAAAAGAAAGAAACTGTTTACTGAGTTTTGGCATCATTTAAAAGCAGAAAAGACGACACACCGGTCCAAACCTGATACTTAAAATGTTGCTAATATTTATAAAGAAGGAATAATGGCTGAAGTGCTTTGTTACCTTAATTATCTAAAAATCCAAAGCAATATCTGTGGAAGAGCTTTTTTTTGTTTTAAAGTTTTATAATGTATGTGTATATTAATATTCTCTATTCATGACTCAAAAAGAGTTTTTGAGCTTTACAGACACTAGGATAGAAAAATGTTGCCCATAAAATTCTTGATATTTTTAATTACTTCAAAATGCAGTAAGGATGATGTAAGGATTTGAAAAACAGTCATTTGTGGTAGCTAGCATAGCAGCTCCTGGATATTTTTACTGTCAGTCGTCCTAAATTCATGCCATTAAAACTGTAATCCCTAGTCATAATATCACATATTTTCAACTCGTTCTCTTGAGCATATGATAGGATGTTGTATATAGCTAAAGATGTAATCACTTGGCTATTTGTCAGTCTGTGTGCATGCCTGCTTTGTTAAACCACACAAGTTTGATGTGTACAGAAGTGTTTGACATATTATTGGTTATTTAAAAAGTAAACCAAAATTGACTGTACTAATGGCCACCAGAGCAGGCTTGCAGTGGCCTTGTCACTGTCATCAATATCAGTTGATGGGAAGAGCAGTTGGGATTTGTGTTAATGGCCGTAAGCTGGGCAGATTTATTCAGGAGGTTATTGCTCACTGTGCTTCCCTAGCAGTTTGATGTGTTGTTCAGAAGGGCATATGACATTCGTTAGAATTAGACTAGTCTTAGGAAAAAAAGACCCTTGCCAATTAAACTCCACTCTGCTAAGAAGGAAATGCCAGTAATGTGACTTTATGAGCCAGTAATTGGACACTTAATCTAAAATTTGTTCCTGTCCAAGCAAAATGTGGAAGCTTAGACTAATGATGCTGATTTTGCTGGTAGGTTAAACAATGGTAGTTGAAAGAAATAAATGTTTGTTATTATCTGTGTTATCCTAAAGGGTGTATGTAATAGAGCTTTTTGTGTTTTCGGGATATTAAGACATAGATTGAGGAAACAGATTTCTTTCATTTAAGAAATCAGATGGGAAAAATTGACAAGCTGTTAAATGGAGAAATCTGGGTGAATCTTTTTGTTGGTGAGCAACATTGCATCTCTCCTACTTGCTGCTTCAAATATTGTGAATGCAACCCCTGACCTTTACTGTGATGCTTATGCAATATCTGTGGACAGTTGCCAACCCATAAGAGGTGGCTAATAAAACTTTTTAAAATAAACCTTTTAGAACAGGATAGTGTTACTTTGTTCTCCTCTAAGTTTAGAAATGCCTTTGACTTTATCTTTTCTGTAATGATGAATCAAGTTAAATGAGATTGTAATCTCTATAGCCAAAGTGAAACATCATATTAGATGTCTTGTGGCTCAAACTGCATTGAGCAACACAGAGACTTATTAAATGAGTAACCAAATAAATACCAAAAAATTGCATTTTAAAGGTCACACACCCCCCCCACACCCCCCTTTCTTCTTTCAACAACAAATCTAGAGGGATTGCTTTCCTTTTGCTGCAGATTTGCCTCAGCAGATACGAAGGCAGAGTCTGATAGGGGTTTGTTTACAGCAGACCTGTGAAACATAAAAAGTATCTTATTAAGTTGTGATTTTTTTAGTATGTTAATGAACCTATTTTTAGAAGTGTTCTAGATGTTGGATAGGGCTGGGTGATAGGTTGGACTGGATGATCTTGAAGGTCTCTTCCAACCTGATTAATTCTATGTTTCTATGTAGTCTTCCTATGCATTATGATATCCACTATTTTCTTTAGCTATAACTTACGACTGCATATCACAGAATCATAGAATGGTAAGGTTGGAAGGGACCTCAAGGATCATCTAGTTCCAACCCCCTGCCATAGGCAGGGACACCTCCCATTAGTACAGGTCACCCAAGGCCTCATCCAGTCTGGCCTTGAACACCTCCAGGGAGGGAGCATCCACGACCTCCCTGGGCAACCTGTTCCAGTGCCTCACCACCCTCACTGGAAAGAACTTCCTC
>VWZE01007136.1:22466-59381 GCA_013396675.1 Eubucco bourcierii | reverse complement strand
CAGCCCTCTGATCATCTTTGTGGCCCTCCTCTGGACCTGTTCCAACACTTCCATGTCCTTCCTGTGCTGAGGGCTCCAGAACTGCACACAGGACTCCAGGTGGGGCCTGACAAGAGCAGAGTAAAGTGGCAGAATCCCCTCCCTTGCCCTGCTGGCCACACTTCTCTTGATGCAGCCTAGGACTCAGTTGCTGTCTGGGCTGCATGTGCACACTGCAGGCTCATTGAGCTTTTCATCAACCCAGACTCCAAGGTCCTTTTCCTCAGGGCTGCTCTCCAGCCATTCACCGCCCAGCCTGTATTTGTGCTTGGGATTGTGCCTACCCAGGTGCAGGACCTTACACTTGGCCTTGTTGAATTTCATGAGATTGACCTGGGCCCACCTCTCCAGCCTGTCCAGGTCCCTCTGGATGGCATCCCTGCCTTCTAGCAAGTTGACTGTGCCACACAGCTTGATGTCATCTGCAAACTTGCTGTAGATGCACTCCATTTCTCTGTCCATGTCACTGACAAAGATGTTAAACATATGACATCCTGCTTGCAAAATCTTCATCCTCTTCAGGATTTTCTATGTTAAAATGTTCTCAAATAGAGAACTTTTATGCAAGTCTACCTATATTCAGTCTTACTTTTTAGATTTAGCAAAACCCCTATGTGTGTGTTCCTGTTGCTTGTATTAGATCTAAAGATACAAGACCATACAATTTCCTTTATTTCTCTTAAACTTAAATGTAATTCAATGTCATATACTCTTAAAAGATTTGACAGATATTTTTCTAATTTAAATTTTATATAACTTAAGAAATTCTGTGAAATATTTGGAATTAACTTGATTCAGTAGAAGTTGACCAGCTTGTTTTGAAACCATCTGAGATGCTGAAAGGAAGCTGCAGTATCTTTTGACACTGCCCCTCTCCCAAAACAGACTTCAATAAAATAGTTGCCTTGTAGGTACAACCATAATAGAGCAAGCATGCTATTGCTGTTTAAAAAACAAACAAACAAAACCCCAAAACAAAAGAAAAAACCCAAAACCAACAAAAAACAAAAAAGAAAGGATTAAGATCATACTGTAAGTTCTGTTCTTGTTTCCATAATGTGAAGGTTATCAATTCCATAGAAGCAGAGCAAGAATTTGGCTTTGCTTTCTTTTATGCATTATTTCCAAAGTCCTCTGTGAAATGATTTTTGTTGTTCGCATTTTTTATACACCTAGTTTATACAAACTCCACAATGCTTATTAAAAGCAGAGATTCTAGTGTTCTGCACTCCTCTCACAAAAATCAGTTGGAGACAGCTCCTCTTGCAGTAGTTGTCCCTAATAATTTTTCCCGACAGTATGTAATTACATTTCCTAGTATCCATTATTCCTCCCGGTGGTTACATAGACCTTTCATTTGTCAGACTTCATCTGCATAATAGTACAGTGACTACATCTAAAGCAAAGAAATAAACTGGAAAAACTGTTTTTGTGCCAGAAAGTAATTTTTTTGTTTCCCCCCTTTTGTCTGTGTCATCTTTTCAGTTATCTTTTGAGCATTATGTTTGTAGATAAGCACAATGTGAATCTTCTCAGGGATTTTCTTGGGTATCAAATTGTTTGTTCTTCAATTTGTAGCCTGAGACAGCATGAGTTTTGTAGTGCTGTCCAGAGTTCAACTTCATGTATTGGCAGGCTTTCACTTGGTCTGATGCCTGGTCTAGAGATGTGGAGCTCTTTGTGTTGGTACTTTGCTTTAATTTGTCCAAGAGTTAATGTTGTGATGTTTTGGATTGTGCTGTATAGAATTATCTGGCTACACATTCAATAAATAACTGTTCCACTGGCTCCTCTTAAAGCATAGTTACATGAAGATAGCAATGGATGGGACTGTGACTATTAGTAGGGTAATCTGCTGTGGTTCAGACTTAATTGCACTCTAGGTCACTTGCAGAGCTCCAGTGTGTAGTAACAAGAAGGTCTACACAGGGGAGCTGCCTGGGCATGGGTCTGTGGTAGCATTTCTTACTCCTAGGAGGTGCACTTAAAGATCACACATTCTGTGTTCTCACTTGACTTTGATGCTTGTTCTAGAGAAGTCTTAAGGTTTGTAGATTAAGTTTCTTTTAAAGAAAATGTTTACTCCAGGAGTGTACCTCATGCTTTCCAACTTAATGGATTTCAATGCAAGAAATCTCTAACTAGAAAGTCCTCCCTCCAGACATAGGTAGCGTAGACATTGCACCTGAGCAGCACCTCTTCTACAGACTTGCTTCTGTTGCACTTCTCTACCAACAGAGGCATTGGCTAAGGATCTCAGTTTTGCTGCTTGGGTGATACTAATCTAAAAAATTTAGGAGCCCTGATGTAGAGCTAAATTCTTGCAGATTGTTGATTGCATTTTAGAAGACTTAGAGGTCAAGAAAAGATGAGATGAATCATCTTCCCACTCCAGATCTGGAATTTCGACTGTTCACAGTTCAATGTAGTTCATTTAAATGCAGCCAAGTCAAAAGTAATGCTGCAGGGCAAAAAGAAGGCATTTAATATTAAGCCCTGAAAGACTGTATTCAGGCAAGCAGTGGTGCAGAAAAGGACCTGAGCATTGCGGATTACTATCAGGAGTATATTAATATGAGTTTCTGCTACAGCGCACTGTTCAAAGAAGTGAGTGTTGATAACTTGAAATGGCAGCATGCAGGAAAAAACAAGAGAGTGATAGTCTGGCTTTTTGTGTAAACACTAGTACACTTGTGCACAGCTTGAAGCTCAAATGAAGGAAGGAAAAACAGTCGCAGGATTAAATACAAAGACAATAACCCACAACTGCCTGGGTTCAGAAGCTGTATCTTTCCATGTAGGAGCATGGAGGTTGAGAAGTGCCATCTCTATAAAAGTACCTATATATAAATAGATAGCTGCTGCATAAGTAAATATATACATATGTAGAAGAGATCTGGTGATTTAATGAGAAGCCATAGTGAATTGGGCAAACTCAGCCTTGAAACCAGAAACAATGCTATAATCAGTACTAGAATTTCAAGGTAAGAGAGCTGGTGGGGATCATTTAGTATTTTAAGATAAAATTAGGTACTTCTTCTTGTAAGATGTACTGTAGTCAAACTGCTGGGAATAGTTCAGTGGTTTATATTGAGACATTACAACTGAGTGAATGCAGTAGTAAAATGAGGCTCTAAAACATCTAAATCTGTTAAAAAATAGGCAAAAAAACTCCCTAAACCCCCAAACCAACAACCCATGTGCAGACATGTATCAGAAGTTTAGTGTCTGTTCAGGGGCCTTTGTTGTCTCCCAGTTTGCATGGCTTTACATTATGGCATAATTCCAATTGACTGTTACTGTATGTTATTAATTTGTGCAGTAGTTCAAACATTGCATGTGCAGAGATAGTTTCAATTTTGTATGTACTTGGGGTTTATTTGGATGGTTTCACATTGTGGTAACAGAAGAACAGGTGTTCCCTGTCAGCTCATTGGGTATTCACTTAGCTTGCTTTCCTATAGCTAATAAATTAAGCTTCCCTGCCTGTATGTTTGTTTTCATTTCAGATTCCATTCAGGAAAACGATTATTGATAAAACTCTTTGTTTCAAACAGCACAGAGTAGAAGCACTGAGCTGAAATTGAATTTGTGAAGTGTTTCTGTTACAGTGTTGTCACTTTCAAAGCACTCTAGTGAGGGCATAAGAAGTTGCGAAGCATTTATTCCTGACTTCAGGCCTAAACATTTTAGTACTTTTTTTGGGGAAAGTTATTTCATATATAAATGTGGTGATAAAATCGAAGCTTTCTTGAAACTTGCTTCTTTTAACTGTATATTCACAGCTTGCATTGCCAAGTATCAGTCATCAGATACCTGTGCAAAACTTGCAGTGTGTTCTTTGTGGGGGTATCAGCAGCCTTTGCAATCTCGCTTGTTTACAGTGAATTGATACTGACTTGTAATTGCCTGCAAAAGTGTTTGTCTTGCTTTTAGTTGGAGTTATGCCTGACAGACACACTGATGTGGCACTTAGAGATTTTTGGGCATCTCCAATTAAAAAAATCAGGATCTTGATCTTGGAAATTTTATATTGAGTTCCCTGATTTGATAAATTAGTTTCTGGCACTTGGGTATTCAAAGTCTACTTAGCAGGGTAGCAGTGATGTACTTTTCTATACCCAGTTTGATGTGTGCTTCTGAAAGGGACAGTTGTGGAGGGCAGCCTGCAGATATTTTTGTGAACATATTAATAGAGGAGAGCTTTCATGCTAAAACTTTCAAGAATATTAGAGTTCTGGTTTGCATTCCAGAAATATCATCTGGGCTTGGAGAACTTCCTGATCAATGGAAGATGGAAGTCAGTATTGATCAGTAGTCATTTGTGTTAGCTATGGAGGAGGAATCATGAGGAACTGTATATGCAGGGTGGCAGGGATGTCCTTTGGCTTGATGATTCAAGAGAGGTCAGAAGAGAAATGATTCGGCTATCCAGCTAAAGGATAAGCCTGCTTCTGGAGTCTGGGTTAAAGAGCTACCTTATGCCTATCTGAGAAAAATGTCTCTTTCCAGATTTGATGTAGTGTATTCCCATCTTTGTGTGGTTGCTGTCAAAGTCTCTAGAAAGTACAGCTGGGCAGTTCATGCATGGAAGAACTTGTTGCCTTCACTTCTCCCTTAGAGGCTTATAAACATTAGCCACCCAGAGGCTACTGGTTTAGATAAGCATGCTGTAAATTGACACTGCATGTAAATGAGCTATCACGCTCTGTTGTGGTGATTAATGTAACTGTAACGGCACACATTATCTTCTAAAATGATGATAACCTGGGGAAATCGCTTAAAGATTACCTGTTCTGTCTGCTCTTCTCAGGAGAGTGTCTGTATTTTGGCTCCATATTTACCCCTAATGTCAGGGAAAGAAAAAAAAAAAAAAAAAGAAAGAAAACAATGTCTTTAGACCATATTCTAGCTTGCATTTCATTTGTTCCTGCTTAGCAACTTTCTTATGCAAGAGACCTGCTTTTGAGTTGCCTTGAGATTGCCCTTTTTTTAATAGGCACTCACCAGAAGACATACTGGTTTTGTTATAAATTCAAGATTCAAGTGTCAGTGCTGGCACTTAACTAATTGTTGCTGAACCCTTCCATACTTCTGTCACGCTATTAAGGCCCTGGTACTAACTGCTTGAGGCTTGGTTTGACTTAACAAAGAAATTCTTGGAAAACTTAAATTTAGTTTTATTTTGAAAGTGTATACTTTGCAGGATTTGCTTGTGCCGTAATCCAGTACTTAGTTTCTAAACAGAACAGCCAATGAACACTTACATTTTCTTTAATCTGTTAGGACATTTCATTGATTTATATATGGTTAAATTTGCAGGGGGGAAAAAAAAATCTCTCGTTTCAAATAAAGTTTAAAACAGGAGGGGAAAAAAAAAAACAACTGTGGAATGCCTAGCTGTGGAACAGCTAGTTCCCTGTTTTGGTCCAAATCCTGAGAAAGCTGGGATATTTGAATGTGGAACATTAACCAAAAATGGTTCAGTAAGTATTACAGAATCCCAGATGTTTGAATGCAATGCACCAATAGGTATGTTTTCCCTGCTTTCTGTTTATAAATCCTTTGGACTATTCACCCTCTTTCGAAGCTTTGCTCTAACACAGGAACAACTGCCCTGCTAATTCTGGTCACTTTTCTTATCTTCCTGCTTTTTCATATCACAGTAGAAGGAGGAGCTCAGGAATCCTGGAGGAAAGACAAACTATAACATGTGTGTGTTCCTGTAATAGTTCTTTGACTACTTCTCATGAGACTGAAGTATTTTCTTAGAGATGCTCTTTGAGAGAAGCTATTGTTAGGAGAAGAGGATGAAGACGGATTGAAAAGAATATCTTGTAATAAATGCTGCTAACACCTTGGCAGGTTTGCATACAGGGCAAGCAGAGTTTGGTACCTGTCAGCATAGGCTCTGAGTGCTTTAAGGGTTGAAAGCCATGCGACTTGAAAACATGAGATTTACATACCCGATGGAGGCTTCTGTACAAGTATGTTTTACTGCAACACCCTCTTGTGGCAAGAAGGAAAAAGTCCAGACTGAAAACCGTGTGACCTCTTTTCTGTGCTCATTGTTTGCCTTACTTACTCTTTTGCCTTTCCCTTGTGTTCAGTGAGTATTCCTCACTGGTAGGCACTACACATGCTTTCCTACCATTTTTTTGCTGTTTTATCTTTCTGTTTATGCAGTATCTGAATCTGTTCTATTTGTCTTGTAAATTCTAAAACTTGACTATCTCAGCCTGGTTTCCTCATTGTCTGCATTGTGTTTAAACTCTTGGCTTTGAAGTACCCTTTCTCACTAAGTCACAAACATATTGGAAATGTGCCATACTGACTAATAGTAAAACACTTACATGAGTAAAAGGCTAGGAAAATGCATAAGGATGTTGAAGAACATACTGGTTTTGCTTCTTAAATAGCTTAGTTTGTCTGAACTACTATGATGGGGTCATGTATAGACAGGATTAGGAGATAACAGACTGCTTTTCCCAGCTGTTTGATTAACCAGCTTAGAGATGGGTCAAATGCAGTAGCAGAGTGCAAAGAAGGCACAACATCACCTTCAAAGTGCAGAAAAGGCCCTAGAGCATGTTTGCAGTTTTATCAGATTTGCTGCATAATAAGCTATACACTCCATTCAGCATTATAATTAACTCAGGGAAATGCTTTGGTTTAGTCTTTGCTGATAGCATGAACCTCACAAAGCCAAGCAGTCTCAGGAAAATATCTCTAAATGAGATTAAGCAAAGTGAACCATCCATGAAATAAAATGTAGGCTAAGTGTTAAGCAAATACTGTTTGTTGCTTGCATTTAGTACCAAGTTTTGTACTTGGCATGAGGTGTCCAGGTATATAATGCGTGAATAGCACTGGTAACTCTTAACAAGTGCTGACAGATGAGATCGTCAGCAGATATCATTAATGTTTTCCCTGTGCAAAGGAAAATAACCAGGTGTTACATGAACACTCGTAAATGCTTGTTGGTGGCATTTCCTGCAACTCCTAACTAATCATGGCTCTCAGCCCGTTAATGCGCAGCAGGACTGGGGACTTCATGTCGTTGGACTTGTTTGGAATGTGGAGCTGGTGGCAGGCTCGATAATGCTGGAGTGTCTGCGGAAAGATGAAACAAAAATTGCTGGGAAGGGAAGGCCAAGGCTGGTGGCTGGTTTGTAAAATGACAGGTTCCTTAGACCTGTGCTCTTGCTGAAGAATTTTGTCAGACAGCAAGTGAAAAAGTGCTGCTTGTGTGATGGAGCATAGAGTAGCTATAGACATACAGCACCCTGAAATCTAGTGCATAGTTGAAAAACAGATTTCATAATTCTTTATTTTACTTTTCAGGTATCTTGCAATATCTTCAGAACTCTCCCGCCTAGTGACAGCAATGAATTTGATCCAGAAGAAGATGAACCCACCTTGGAGGCATCATGGCCACATTTACAGGTTTTTGAACATTTATCTCGGAAGAAAGGCTTATCATAATTTAATGTGTCTGATAATTTTCTTAGTTTCTTTAAACCTGTGAATCAAAATCTGTCTGTCAGACACATTTATTAATATTGTTCGTGGGTATAGTATGTTGCTTACCAAGATTGAAGAGGTTGCAAAATGTTAGCATTTTGTTTCATAATTGCATTGATGGTGTCCCTCATTCCTGTGTCTCTTCACTGATTAGAAAGAATTATTTTGCTTTACAAGCTGCTTTGATACACAAGGGTTTTTTTCAGCAAGGGCATTGTGAGGATGACAGTGCTAGCAGTGTTGCCTTACTGTGCCTAGTTAATTGTAATACAAAAGTACGCAGGTGTTGGCAGCTGATTAGAAAAATGAATGAGAAGATACTTCCTCCTTTCCCCTCCCCGAGTCAAGATGTTTGTAGCAGGATACATGTTCAACCATCATGTATCATCCTTTCCTTTACCTCAAGTGCCAAGGTGTTTTGAGCAAAGAACAGAAACCGATATTGGAGCATCATTCATGCCAATGCATTAAAATCCTGTATAGAAAACATGATGCAAAGCCTGCCTGAGTTAGTCAGAATGATGACTTAGACCAGTAGTAAATTTAGAAGTTAGCCTGAGTAACAGTTGTGGAGTCAAGGAGTTTCAGTGAGCAAAGGAGTACAACAGATCTCAGCTTGAAATGAGGATTTTATTTGACAGTCACATGAGTAGTCCTTGCCTGTAAGCAGTTTCTTTCACCCTTTTGTGCTTTCAAATTTAGAACCTGTTTTTTCATCCATAATTTATATTTAAAATTTCACAAAATTTAAGAATGTTAAAAGTTTGAAGACAGCTCTGAACAACTCTACCTGCCTGGAAACAGCATAGGCACAAATGGCTGTTATGTTCATTAATACTACTTCTGTAGTTTCAAAAGTCATTATGTACATGGAAATGGTGTTAGCTCTTAGCCAATGGATGATTTATTATTGTCAGGAAGAAATTCACCTAAGTATTTGTCAGGAGTTGATGGAATTGATTTCCCGATGAATATTAGTTGTGTAAACTGTCGCTTTATCCATGTCATATTTCTAAACCTCTCTCTCCTTTGTGATTTCTTACTGCTCTTTTTAGAAGTCAGAGAAAACTGACATAAAGCAGCAGTATATTGGGGTTTGTGTGGCAAAATGAAAAGACGTATTTTAAAATGTAATTTTTAGCATTCTTTCTCCTTTCATTATCAATACTCATATTCACTAAAGTCAAAAAAGAAGAAAAACTTCAATGGTTGCTCTTCTTGAAAAGATTTAGCAAATAATTATTAAGTAATAACTAATCTGATCAATGACAGGTCAGAATTGCTGTCTTAAGGGGCTACAGCAGTTCCTTTTTCACTTCTAGTTCCTGTACATTTATTGTTCTCCACCAAGTGAAAAGTCTATTGCTGTCCCACTGAATAGTTTAGAACTACATGAAAGCAATCAGGTTTTCCCCAACCCTGAGGCTAATCTTTACAATAAACTAGGAATTTCTGAGTAAGTTGCAGTTTGTACTATTTTTCTGTGTTTAAGGTTGTAGTGGAATGCTACTCTAAGCAACTTCTAATTTAACTTTAGTATTTTCAACTGTTTCACCAACCCTTTCAGAATTCTATGGTTTATATTTGATGCGACTTAGCAGTTCAGAGGGCAGTTTAAAATGTGCTTTCCGATTACTCTAGGAAGCTTTACAAGATGATAACAAGCATTAAAGGATGGCAGGGAAGTGCATGTTATTGGTGATGAAGTGTCTTTGACTGGAATTAAATAAGCACAACTAACTTACAGGTTCATGTAATTAGTTCTGTCTCTTAAGGTAGCAAATTTATAAAGAAAAAATCAACTTTTTATCCTTTTGGTCTGTGGAAAAAACAGTGTTTTATTTTCAAGCAAAAGAATTCAGGTAAATACTTAAATACAAATATTAAACCAATCATAAACTAAACCATGATTTTGTTGTTTTTTTTTTTTTTTTTTTAATTTGCAGCTTGTATATGAGTTTTTCATACGATTTTTGGAAAGCCAAGAATTCCAACCCAGCATTGCCAAAAAGTACATAGATCAGAAATTTGTATTGCAGGTAAGCTGACCTGTTTTCTTTGGGGCTTCTTTTTGCTTTTTAAAAAGGACTCCTCAAAAAAGATTTATTTTAGAATTTGAAAACATAATGTTATTTGCAACAGAAAAAGACTGAACAAGAATGTACAATGACAGTGTTCATTCTATGGAGGTAGAAGTGTGTGTTTATATGTCAGTCTCTGTTGCTATAGATCTATAAAATAGTTGGTTTGACTCTAGTTTTGATACCTTAATCAAAATATTTGACTTCCTGGTTTAAACAGTAGCTGTTGAAAAATGAAAGGCTTGCTCTCAAGTAGTCTAAAAATTCTGCTGTCTAGAGTGACTACTTAAATACCAGTTTTAATGCATCTTAATATTGTTGAAATATTTCTGTTGGAAGGGCAGAATATTCCTCCTTTCTTTGCTGGAGAGCTGGCTATAGGGGCAGACGTTCCCAGCACAGTACTGAAAACAGTGATTGGAGAGGAAGCAAATCAAAAGACCATAAAAAGGTCAAGCTCTATTAAAAGACTGTAAGAAGAAGAGCATTGATAATAAACAATACTGGAAAAGGATGGGTAGCTTTATTTTTGTTGTTTACTTGTTGTGTTCATGGCTAAATGGAAGTGATGGCCTCTATCTCTGGGTCAGCTGGCAGCCAAGTGTTTTGCACATATTTCATCTGTCTCCCTGTGCATAAGCTAGCTTGTGTACGTTGTTATTTCGTTTTAAACTGCAGTAGTTTGTCTTCTCTACTGAGGAATTTTTATCCAGACCTTGCCAGACCCCACAACAGAGATGACTGAAGAAGAATGTTTTCTGTGATAAGCCAAGAAACCCCACAAATACGACTTTTGTCTTTAGATTTTGGTAACAGGCCTGTTGTGTGTTTTCTGTTCCCACTGAATTTTTGTATAACCACAAAGTCAGAACTTCACGTTTAATGCTACTGCTTGCTTTTAACAGGGGAAATTTAGAAAGATTCCTACTTACTTAGAGAAGGGAGTTTCCTTGCAGGCTAAAACTTAAATAAAAGGCAAACTAGAAGTGACAGGAGATAACTCAGCATTTCTGAGGACTTCTTTCTCACCCTTCTGTCAGAAATTTTATTTGTCCCTCTAGTGCTCAGGTAATAAAAGTAGTGCTTTTACCGTTGTACATTATTTGTATGATGAATACCTGAAAAACATAGCAAGAGAGCAATTTCTATCCTTAGGATTTGAAGAAAGGACTTCATTTTCTTTATATCACAAGGCATTCTTTTCTCTACAAAAGCAATGGGGGTATACTTTGTCCATCTTATAAATACAAGAGCATTTCGCATCTGAGTCAAACCTTTGTGGTAGAGTTTCTTTTCAGTTTGTCTAAATACTGATTTGAATAAGGGGATGTGCCAGTCTCATCATCCCATACCTGGTGGCTATGCAGTGGAAGTAATTACCTTTGATAGGTTTCGTGAGAGTTATTTTGTTTTATTTAGATACAGCAGGAATGATTGTGTTTTACTTCAAAATATAGAGAAGAAAGTTTCTAGATGCTCTTCTTATATGCTGCTGAACTTGGTTGTGGCTGCTGACATCCTGCTCATACTCTTTCAAGGCATCCAAACCTGATACAGTTAGGCACAGGAGAATGGGTCTAAAACAAGGACTTAAAAAAACCCCCAGTTGTTAGTCTTTATTAATCTACTAATGAAAGTATGGTATCTACTGAAAGAGTGAAATAGGAAATTTTAAAACCTAGCTATGTGAAAATGTGTGATGTGACAAGAGTCCAAAAGAATTCCAAGAATTTCCAAGTTTTTGGCAAATGGGTAGTTGATGCATTTTTATATATTGCTGTATGCACAGTGTGTCAATTTTAAATCCACGTTTTCCTGTCAAAGTTCTGTTGAGCCTTACATGTACACGCAAATAGATACATTTCTGCATGTATGTGTTTGTGTACAGCGTGTAGGGACAGGAGTGTCCTTCCACTTCATATTGTGCTTTATGTGTCTAGAGTAACTCCTAAGAATCTGTGACTACATAGGAAACCACTTTGAGACTTAAATATGTTTGATGTTTTGTGACACTGACAACATAAGTGTGACAATCGTTGAAATCAACTCTATTTCCAAATCAGTTTATTTGTTGTGGGTTGGTTTGTTGTTGTTTTTGTGGTTTTGTTTTTGTTTTTTTTTTTAAAATATTTCAGCAACTTTTCTAATGAAGTACTTTTTGGCAGTAAGAATGCCAAAAACAAAAAGTGATTTATTTATTTATTTATTTATTTATTAAATGGGCATTTTTCAAGCTTTTACTTGTTTACTTGCTATTTTGAAATATTTTCTGGCTTTCAGCTGTATGGTTTGATGAAGTGCTGTTCTTAAGAATGTAACTGTTCATTTCTAAACCCTGCTTATAGACAGTCTGAAATGGTTGGCAGTGGTTGCTAAGAGACATACTATTCAAATATATCCACAAGTGTCTTGTGTTATGTAGGCTGCTATTCTGGAAAATTTATTTCCCTTTTCTATGTATATTTAGTGTCAGAATAGTCACATAAATTATGGAAGTCTTGCGGCTTATCCATAAAAATAAGAATTTATTGTTGAAACCAATAATGAACTGGACATAACAAAATAATAATTCTTATTTTAAATAAGAGGCTGACTCTTAGTTCAACAATGTTTCTACAGAGGATCTGAGTGAGAGAACTGGAAATACAAATATTTTACTCCTAAAAGTAATCCAATAAGAAAATAAAAAACACTTACAAGGGTTCCAGCTGTTTGCTGTCTTTGGGTGAAATCTGCCATTTGGGGAAGGATGAGGTGCCTATTTATTTATTCAACTATGGAACTAATTGAACGATGAAATGTGTTTCTAACCTGTGGAGGGCAGCTGACAAACCTCTTTATTTCCTCATGAAGTACCCACCTCACATTCTCATCACAAAGAAAAGATAGCGAGACCCCATGTCAAGCTACAAAAACAGGCAAAACTGTGAAGATGAATATGTGCACCAATCCTAAACCTGGGTGTTAGAAAGCAAAATCCCAGGCAGCTTAACAACTTTAATTGTAGTTGTCTTGTCATTTTTTCTTTTTCACTTCTTCAGACTTATGTAGCAGTTTACCAGGTAGTATACATACGCTGACGTGTCTGCTTACAATAGATATTTATAATTTATATATTTGTGATTCCAAGATAATTTTTGTTTTCTACTCTTCCTGTAATGATTTTGTGACATTTTACACATTAGTAAGAACTGTTTGGCAAACTGTCTTCCTTTTTCTTACGAGACAGGTACCGGTGGACAGTTAACTTTATTTTTCATGCAAGAAAAATGCTGTTTGCTTGTGATTAGTACTTTAAGCTTCCCTGTTTTCTGTGCATTTGCTAGGGGAGGGTTGGAAGTTTGAGGTTTTTTGTTTTCCTTTTTTTCTTAAAAAATAATTTTGCCTTTTATCTTACTCCAAATGTTTGACAGTATAGCCAGTGTTGTGGTGTCAGAAAAAGACAAAGAAGGGGCAAGGGGAAACTCATACTTTTGTGGTAGAGGATTCAAGGGAAATAGAACAGAGATCTGCTGATGATATTCCTTCTGCTATTTTCATTCCTTAATTCTTATGGAAAACGTCAGGTGTCAGAGTTTCAGGATGTGTTTTGTATGATGCAAAACACTGATGTCTCTCTCTTTTGACTGAGTACCACATAAGCATTTTGCTCTTTTGAATTCTTCTTTAAGACTTACTTACTAAAGACTGACTTATTAATGGTGACTTTTCTCTTGTTGGTGATTTTTTGTTTGGTGGTGTTTGTTTTGGTGTGGGTTTTTTTTTTTCCCTTTTTTTTTTTTTCTTCAAATGGGATGTTGAAGTCAACATTTTGTTCCACATGGAGAATTAATTTTACCCTGTTGCTTTGATTTGTCTTGACTGGGGGACATCCTCTAACAGCAGATCCAGTACTGGCATAGACTTCACGGCTGAATCTTTCCACAGTGTGAAGGCCATGCAATGACTAGGAAGGCTCAAGAGCTCATAATATAAATCGCAAGCAATTACAAAAATGTGACCTTAACTCAGTGTTGTGGGAACAGAGTATTACAGCAAATGAAGATATTTTACTTCTCAGAGTGAATGAAAGGTAGATGTGGAGGCAAATTATCTTACTCTGTAGATGTGACAGCATCTAGGAATTTATTTTATTTGCCTTGAGGGAGAAGGAAGATAGCATTTTGGAGCCAGTTAATCAAAAGTTGTTCAAAGATTTCCAAAGTTTTATGTCAGAAGCAGAAATTGCTAAACTGAAAACAGAGCTTTTAAATACCGGATGAGGCCTTGAGTAACCTGTGCTAGTGGGAAGTGTCCCTGCCTATGGCAGGGGGTTGGAACTAGATGATCCTTGAGGTCCCTTCCAACCGTACCATTCTATGATTCTATGATACTGTATTTCTACACCATGGTAACGCATATATCACGTTTTTACATGCATGTGCTGTCATGAGTTTAACTTCTGTTTAGAAACCTGTGTCATATTTTTCAAATGTCTACTTTTCTCTCTTTCCTTTAAACACAGCTGTTGGAGCTGTTTGACAGCGAAGACCCTCGAGAACGAGACTACCTAAAAACAGTCTTGCACAGAATTTATGGCAAGTTTCTGGGTCTTAGAGCATTTATCCGAAAACAGATTAATAATATTTTTCTACGGTAAGTTGTGGAAGGGGGTACTTTTCTCTTAAGAACATTTTAGGAAATTGATATGTTACTTACATTTAACTTTTTTTTTTTTTTTTTTTTTTTTTTTTTTTTTTTTTTTTTTTAGATTTGTTTATGAAACTGAACACTTCAATGGCGTAGCTGAACTGTTGGAAATTTTAGGAAGGTAAATGAATCTTTATTCATTATCTATCTGAAGCTTCACTTTTGGACACATCAGAATAGTAGCAGATTTGGAAAAATTATTGCTGTAAACCCTGTGCCTGAAAACAGATGTGCACACGTGCTCATCTTTAAACCCACATGCAAATCTCTGTTGTGTCATTGCCAAGAATATATAACTAGATGCAAGTTACAGCCAAAAATGTTGGATTAATTGTGTGTGTGCAAAATCTGTGTACTTCGTCCTTAACGTGCTGCATGATGCTTTTGAGCACTCTAACATTGTGAATATTTTTAATAAATCTAACTTTGGTAAGTTAATTACTAAGAAGACCTTACTTATGTCAATATACAGACCACAGAGAGAAGGTCTTACCTGTTTGCCAGCAGGTTTGTGCAGCTGTTTATGTGATTATTCCTAAGACCAAATTACTAACTAGGTATGTACTGCACCGCTAATATAAAGCGGGACAAAAGTGAGCATGTGTTTACAAATAATATGGGCCTGCTGTTTATTTGTAAGCAGATTATTTAGCTGATCACTAAGTTATCTTAATCTGGAAAGCACTGGTTTACACCTCAAGAATGTTTTCTGTCATGGTAACACAAATATTTCTTTTCTGTTTTCCAGTATTATCAATGGTTTTGCTTTACCTCTTAAGGCAGAGCATAAACAGTTTCTGGTGAAGGTGCTGATTCCATTACATACTGTCAGGAGTTTATCACTCTTCCATGCACAGGTAGAAATTTAAGAAATCTTTTCAGCTTAATTAGAATGATGTATTTCCATAGAAAATTAAAAAAAAAAAAAAAAAAAGTGTGTAACACATAAAAGGGGAGGGGGAAGAAACCTGGGAAAAATGTGTTTTCTTAAAATCCACTTAAAAGGCTTTTCGTAATAAATGTGTATTTGGTTAGATAATTAAAAGTGGGATGTACAGCTGTCGTATTTGGGGAATTTGTTTAGTAGTTTAAACTCTCTCTTTAGATTTTCCTCTGCTGTTTTCTTATTCTTACAAGTTTGACTTTCCCATTCCCTCTCCCAAAACGATGTTTGGGTTTCCTTAGTATTGTGCTCTTCTTAATCCCAGCAGCTTTCTGAATACCAATCCCTGCATTTTTGCATGATTCTCCCTCAGAGATGTCTTAATACTGCATTTATGCTTTCATATATACATTCAGATTTCATGACATAATTTGTTCTCTAGTAAGTGGTACTCGTTGCCTTTTTCTCAGATGTTCAGGTAGTGCAGTCTTTCATATGCTGACAAAACTGTGCTTTCTAAGCTGGCTTTAGCTGCATGAGCTGATCTTGTGAGAGTTTCCATGTTTATTGATGATGTATAGAAAGTGCAAAATGCAGTTTCAGAAACTTAAGAGAATTGTAGAATAGAATCATAGATTGGTTTAGGTTGGGAGGGACCTCAGTGATCGTCTTGTTCCAACCCTCTGCTATAGGCAGGGACACCTCCCACTAGAACAAGTCACTCAAGGCCTCGTCCAACCTGGCCTTGAACACCTCCAGGGAGGGAACATCCACAGCCTCCCTGGGCAACCTGTTCCGTGTTTCACTAGATGTCTTCGTAACATCTAGTTTAAATCTCACCTCTACCAGTTTAAACCCATTACCCCATTACCTGTTGTACAGGAGCTTTTAAGTAGTCCCTCCCCAGCCCTTCTGTAGGCCCCTTTTAGATACTGGAAGGCTACTACCAGGTCTCCTCAAAGACTTTTCTTCTCCAGGCTGAAGAGCCCCAAGTCTCTCAACCTGTCCTTGTAGGAGAGGTGCTCCAGCTTTAAAACACCTGTTGCGTAGCTGTATTCAGAATTCCAAATTTATATGATTTTTATTTTATAAACTACTTTGTCACCTTCTTTTGTTTTTTTTTTTTTTGGCAATGTGTTCTGTTGTTTATAATGAACTGAACTTTGAGTGAGTATGCATAGTGTGAACTTTGCATCCCAGTTTAAAATTGGATGCAGTTTGAGAATGCTCTATAGTGTCTTGCCTTGAGTCTGTCCTTTAAAAAAAACTCAAAAGAAAAACAGTGTTTTTGTGCTTTCTTTATAGAAGTGTTCTAACTTCATATGCTTAAATCTTTACACTTCACAGCTGGCATATTGCATAGTACAGTTTCTGGAGAAAGACCCCTCACTCACAGAACCAGTAAGTATTTATTTCATAGGTTTTTTTTACATCATAAATGGCTCATTCAGTTGAGAGAAAAGTTAAAAAAGCAACTTTGTTTTCCTTCTAATTTAGGTCATTAGAGGTTTAATGAAGTTCTGGCCAAAAACCTGCAGTCAGAAAGAGGTAAGTGATATGCTAGCATTAACAAAACAGTTACTTTATTCTACTGTATAATAGGCAGGGAATCTTTTAGATGTTTCCAGGTATATAACATACGCTGTGGTAGATCTTGGTATTGATTCTTGCAGGAGATTTTTCCTACTTGATTTCTGGTTGTTCTGTCTATGAAGAGAAAAAAATTGATATTCATGGTGTCTGTTCATAAAATAAGCAAATGCTGACTCTTCTACAGAGAATTTCTTTTTGTTTTAGAAATGAGAAAATAAACATAGTCAAATTGGAAAACTCCATTAGCTTTGGAGTTGTTTGTATGTGAGGATAGTATTTCTCCAGGTAGGTTGAGAGATAGATGTTTTATTGTCTGACATTTACCTGCTAAACATTTAAAAGGTGCAGTTTGACCTTTGAATTTTTATTTAAAATTCTTCATGTAAATCTGATTTTTCGCTGTTGAGATTTTGTCACGACAAAACTGTTAGTTGGAATGTTGCTTCCAAAAAATGAGGTAAAATTAAGAGACTGTCCTAAAGTTAACAAAGTTTAAGCCTTGACCAAAATCTTTGTCTGAGTCTGTGTTTTCAGCATGGATTTTTTTTTTTTTTTTAAAGAGAAGGTCTTGCAGAGCTCCCGAGACTTCCATTATTCCTGAAATGGTAGAATCTGAGAGTTGCCTATATTTTGCTGATCTACATGTTTCAGATGTTTTATTTGCAGTGCTTCCTTCTTTGTTTTTAGGTCATGTTCCTAGGAGAGCTGGAGGAAATCTTGGATGTAATTGAACCGTCACAGTTTGTCAAAATCCAGGAACCCTTGTTTAAACAAATTGCCAAGTGTGTCTCTAGCCCTCATTTTCAGGTCAGTGGTAGATGTTATTGTTTGTGTAGGAATGCACAGTTTCAATTTCAAACATAACAACCCCTTTCCCCACCTCCTGCAGTGTAAATATTGTTATGTGTTACTTAGTTTTAAATACTTTTGTTCTGGATTTCTATGGAGGAGGGTGTGTTGCAGTAGAAGATTAGTTGTGAGCTCCACGAATAATGTCACAGATATTTCTGGGTTTACAGTGAAGAAGTTGCCATTCTGAGCCATATAAAACCTTCAGCTGTATCTAGGGGTCCTTTGAGTCCCTCTGTAGGTGATGGGAACTCACCATATGGCCTTTGAACCGATAGACTCTGTAGGATGTACTAGCACATAATACTGCACTAAGGAAGGTTCTTAGTGCAGTGTTATGCAGCATTATTGTTTTCCTACTTCTGTAAGGAGTTTTCTGGTCAGACATGGTAGAACTTTCAGTTTATTTCCTTCACATTGCATAATGAGAAGAAGGGGAATGAATAGGATTTGAATTGGAACATATGTGGAGATAAGATTCCTGGCCTGCGTTGTCTCCATATTAAGCTAAGTGACCTAGCTTGGCATAAAGGCAGGTGTAACTTTGGTTCTTCCTTGGACAATACTTGTTTTTACTATAATTTCCCTCCTACCCTGTTGGCTTCTCCACGGAGTGATTATTACCATTGATAACCTTCCTCACACTTCAGATTACCTGATCCTTATTTTGCCCAACTACTGGGCCTTTCCCACTCTACTTCCTCTAGTTCCTAGCACTGGTCTCTTCATTCTGACTGTAGTCACAGGATTGAGGGAAAGGGGTGATGAAAAGTCTTGTCTGCTCTTCCCCTCCACAGCTGCAGCATTAATGCAGTGTCTGCACCTGGTCTTCAGTGAGTAACAACACACTGCTCAGGGGAAAAGAGAGAGTGGATGCTGTGGGATCTGAATTATAGGATACAAACTTAATTCTTTTAATGCATGTTATGCTATTGAATAAAGTAGAGTTTTAATTCCAAAGTTAATGGCTTGTTAATTTATCTTCATGAAATTTCTCTGTGATTTGTTTCTCCTTTAGAAAATGGCAAAATGTTACGTATCTGAATTGCTATTAATATTTTTCCCTTTGACTCAAAGGTGGCTGAAAGAGCACTGTATTATTGGAATAATGAATACATCATGAGTTTGATAGAGGAGAATTCCAATGTTATACTTCCCATCATGTTTTCCAGCCTTTATAGGATTTCTAAAGAGCACTGGAATCCGTAAGTTTTTGACATGACACTTTGTCTTAGCATTTGACATACCACTGATTAATAGAGGGAATGGTAGCAGAGGAACATCTGAACAGATGAGATGCAAATCCAAAGTTAGCACGAGCAGGTGCAGCTCTGTTAATGCCAATATAAATTAGTCTACACTTGATCTTATCTCGGAATGTTTTTCATTATCTGCTATGTGTACAAAACCAGAACAAAAATAGACCTTCTCACAAGCTGGAGAAAAGAAAAATTAGATGTTACATTGTTATTGAAGAAAATGTGTTACTCATCGAGCATTTCTCCCACACCTTTATAAAAAAACTCCAGTTAATGTCTTCAGCCTGATTGTAAATTGTCTAGAAGACAATTGCTTTGCATTACTCAAGCTTTGTGACTGATACCTCTGGCACTAGCATTTCAAAGTAAATATCTGTGAAGTATTTGCGTATCACTATATTCTTAGGTTGGGTTGTTTTTTCTAAATTTATTTAAATTCAGCTCTTCCTTTGTGCACAGTAATACAACAGTTGCTTCATATTGATACAGTCTTCATTTGGTATTTTTAAACTGAATGACCTAGTAGAAAATGTTTTAATGAAAAATGCTCTTACAGCTAGATGTCACATATTCTGTACTGGAGTTGAAAAGTTTTCCTGTGTGGAGATGGTTGCTGTTTATTAAGTGCAGACTTTTTAATAAGCTGTGCTGTGTTCAGATCCCAGTAGATTTAAGACCTTACTGTAAAGTATTTGTAAAAATATTTCATCTTTTCACATATTAGTCATCTTGTTCTGTACCTAACCTAGAACTGGTTGCAAAAAGACACTTCTCGCAGCATAGTGCTGCATTACTGGTTTCCAACTTGCCCATGCTCCTGCCCAACCATTTATAATGTGCTCTGGGATGTTTCTGGTAATGAGACTATTCCAGTATCCCACTTCTTAGTTTTTATATTTTCAGTTTTGTTCCTTTGACATGCAAGCACTTTAAGATGATGTAAAATAAAGAAGGTATTTAAAGAACCTTTGTAAGAACATTTTCAAATGTTAAAAGAAAGTTTATTGAAGAGGTGAAGAATAGTCAGAGTTGTGTAGGAAACAGCACATAGTTTGTTTGCTGTATGGATGTGCTCCAAAGGTTTTTGGAACCTGAAAAGTTGGTTTGCTGCCTTCTGGCTGAGGAGTTGTTTCTTAGAAAGCCCCATGTCTGATGAGAAACTGGGATTTCTTGATTGATTATCTATTCCAAGTTACTTGAAAGTTTTCAAAATGTGCTTCTTCCCCTTCTATCCAGTTTCCTTTATTGTTTCTTTATCTTCAACTCTTCCAGAAAGTTCTGACCTGTAGATTATTGTCAGACCCTTATTTCGTACATTCTAGTGTATTTTAGATGAGTCATCCAGTCAGATGATATAAAACAGTAAGCTGCTTCTACCTTTCTTGAACCCTTGTGAGACAGAATGCCATTGATGTCTTTTCAAAACTGTTATGCTCTGTTCATCCAGGAAGAAATGATGTAAACCTGTCATGTTTTATGCAACTGAGCAACTCAAATTCAAATAACCATGTTTTGTATTGGCTTTTGAGTAAGGTCTGGAACAGCAATAAGCCAAGTAGGCAGAGCTTTATAGAAATACTTTGAAATACACCTATATAGATCTAGAGACACTATGTATATATATTTTAGATGTATGCATACATAAACCATTCAGTTTTATACAAATAGAGCAGTGCTTATCTGAAGGGCTTGCAAGGCTTGTTTTCTGGAAGTTTTTTACTGTACTGAAGTGAGTGTGTGAGTACAAGGACATTACTCTTGAAATACAGCCTTGTATTTAGCATAAATGCACTGAATATTCAGCTTCCTAGAAAAATTGTAAAGAAACATGAATCACTTCCATTTCATGTTTAAATTCTATTCCTTCTGCCAGCGTTGATAATTTGAATCCCTGGAACTGCATTCAGAATTGTTCCACAGCATGAAGAAAGAGTCTGTAGTTATACGTAATAGCCTTCTGTTGTTACCTTTTGCCCTAGAGTTTTAGTTTGCTCCATTTAAGTAGTCAGTAGAGACATGAAAGCTGATTCTCACCTTTAAATATGTTAATAAAAAATAATTTGACATTATCATACTTGCAAAAGCAGAACTGGTTGCAGAAATGCTGGTAAGAGCGCTGGGTTGGTTTGATTTCACCTGAAACTAACAGACTCCTTTCTTTTTCTGTTTTAATGTTTCACAGGGCTATTGTGGCTTTAGTCTACAATGTGTTGAAGGCATTTATGGAAATGAACAGCACCATGTTTGACGAGCTGACAGCCACTTACAAGTCAGATCGTCAGCGGTAACTTTTTAAAGCTTTTTTTGTCAGCTGTGCATAAGGCCTGCTGTTTAGTTTTTTCCCTTACATTCAGATGCAGTTGCATAATCTCACAGATAATAGATCCAATGCCTTATTTTTCTCCTTGCATGATCTGTAGCCTTCTCTTTGTGAAATGCAGTATCTGTTGCTTGGGAATCCTCATCCTTCATGGAGTTTCTCTTGACTCTGCATTCCAAAAGACTTAAATGTATCAAAATCTTCAATGATAAAATGAAAACGAGTGTTTAAAGATAACACTTTGCTTAAATACTTCAAAAAAGTTACACTGAGTTTTGGAAAGAAACATGAGAGAAACCTCTAAGATTTGATCTTTACAAACTCCTGTTTGTAGTCTAGATTTTAGCTAAAGCGAAGATGCGTCTGTCAACCCTTTCATTTCTTCTTCAGAATATCAGTTGTATCTGAGTCTTTTAGCATGTAGGATCCATTAGATACACCACTTGTAGGATCATTAGTTCCACCCTAGTGAAATGCTTTCTGTATTTCTCCTATTTTTTTTAATCTTCCAATTACATTGTGTCACTTTTCCTCAAAAGCTTCAGCTTATCCAAAGCATCAGGGGAAAAACATGAGGAAATTTTAGGAATTCTGAAGAGTTTGCAACTTCTTTTAAGTCATACCTTTTCTGTGACTCAGGGTTCCCCCCAAGCAAGGCAAATGTACTGTATGTTGTCAGACCTTGTTAGGTTAGTATAGGCTCTAAAGTCACTTGGAGGCCCTAATTTTTTGAACTGCGTGACTAGAGTCACACTGTCCTTTTGTTCTTCGTGGTTCTTGCAAAATACAAAATTTTATACACAAAAAACCCAACACTGTTCATTATTACAGTATTTTAATTTTAAAGACTTGGATATAGGTTTGAGCTAAGATGTCAGGTGAATTCTAGATAGACGTTGATAAGTAAGATTCAGTCTGCTAGTGCAGTTTAAACAAGACTGTGTGGTTTTCTAGCAAGGAAGGAAGAGAATCTTAGGACTGGTCGTGTAATCCAGCCATTTACTGGGGCAGATCAGTGAATTAGTTCAATTTGTGATTGCACTTTGACCCTTAAGGTGAGGAACTTTGCTCTTAACAGGACTAGACACTGGAGTAGTGTGTCCCATGTCAAGGTAATGAGTGAGATTCATTGACTGAACTGCATAAAAATCTTTCCTTGCACCTGCTGACCCTGTGTCCTATCCAGGCTGGTGCTAACCTTGTCACTATTTTTACTAATTTTACTTACTGCTTATAATTTTAAAACATGTAAATAAATGTATAAACTAGGATATTTACCTTAATGTTCACAGAAAATATTTAGCATCTTAATAGAACCAGATTTCAAAAGGGTACCACTTAAAGCTTGAGGAGAGAAATATGTTTGCTATTAATGACTTTGATAGGTCAAATAGGTAAGTTGGATGGAGTGATCCTCTAGCAGTCTTTTAGGTAAACAGGCATATATTTCATGATTAGGAGATAAATATCAGTAAGTACCCTGAAAATGTCAGGCTATTTCACTTGTATTTAGTTTTAAATACTTTCTAGTGACTCTAGGCTGTACTGTTCTTCAGAGATTTATGTGAATGTTGTTTGGTTTGTTTTTTTTAAATGTGTTTAACAAAATACTCTTGGGAAATTTAAATTCCAAATAAATGAACTAGTCATTGCATTTTGACTGAATCGAGATGTGTAGGAATGTTCCTAACCTGCTGAAACATTTTTCCCAGTAATTCTCTAACATGACCAGCAGAGAATCTCAATCTCTGTAATTAGTAGGTTTCCATTTCATATGACTCTACGAAGTGAGGTAGTAGACATGGAAAGCATTTTATGCCTTGCAATATCAAGGAGATTTATTCAATGTAAACTATGGCAGAGACAGGAAATGTTCCGTTAGCTGTTTAATTTTCATCCAATTGCCCATTAAAGTCTGATGCTAAAGCAAAAGCTACATAGCACTTGTAGGAATGTGATATCCCTAGTTATATTTATGTAGGTAACAAAAATTAAAAGAAGTCAGGAAAATTGCAGTTGTGTTCAAAAAACCAGTGCTGCTAGTTAATGTTGACTATTTATTTTATGTCATAAATATTCTGCAGTCATCTCTCCTGCTAACTCTTTGCTTTATTTTGTCTCTCAGTGAGAAGAAGAAAGAAAAAGAACGTGAAGAACTGTGGAAAAAACTGGAGGATCTGGAATTAAAGAGAGGTCTTAGACGTGATGGAATAATTCCAACTTAACAAAAAAACAAAACAGCATTATTAACCTGTGGAGTCACACATTTATGTAGTAGAAGATGGAGCAACAGTTTTCTGTATTGTGCAACTTTACAGTAGATTTCACATTTGTTTCATTATTACAACAGCACTGTATATACCTGTCTCTAAGTAAAGGAAAAAAATAAGGACTTTAATCCAAAGTTTGGACAGCAGATGGACTTCTCAGAACTTTGCAAACATAATCATTGTTTTAACCCTTCTTTAAAACCAGTCTTCAATGATCTGTTGATGAAAATTGCAATGTCAAATTCCATTGTCAGGACCTGTTCCTTATTTATCGTTAGCAGAGAGTATAATACAACTTTCAAATGTGAACAATCTTAAAATTTAGCTTGTCTTTCTGCTAAAATGTTCAGTGTATTTATAGTAAAAGAGAAAAAAAGACTGTCATTTCCTTATGAGTTTGTGTAACATCCTCCTTCTCTGGATAACTTTACTGTAATTTGACTTTCTTTTCCTTTTGCACATCTTCATAAGTTGAATGTCCATTGAGATCAGGGCCATGAAAAACAAAAGCCCTGAATAAAAGTTTTGTTTACTGGCGNCTGTGGTACCAGACTCTCTCTGGTGCTTTCTTAATTGAACGTTAGGAATTAAAAAACAAGAACAAGTAGGTGATAAACATAGTAGGGAAAGGGAGGTTTGGATTCATGCACCTATTTATTGCAAATCCAAATTGGTGTCCACAATCCTTTAAAAATGGGGAGAGGTAACATGCTGGACTTCAGTACGGAACCAGTATTAGCGACACGGCATTGGACACACGTATCGGAGATGTTCTAGAAATACTAATTGCTAAATTGTTACAGTATGTTTTTATTGGACCATTTTGAAAGAATAAAGACAAACACTAAACAGTACAAGCATGAGATTGATCTCCAGTGGTCGTGGATCTAATTGGAAGTTGAGTTGAGATAGCAGTTTGAACTGTTTGGAGTTGTTGCCTTACTTTTTAATATGTATTTATAAAGTGTTCCAGCAAAAGAGGATGTAGCCTCTAAAAAACATACTATAGTGTTTTTGTGATTCTAGTACTATAACTCATCACAGTACCAGCCCTATGGTCTTAGCTGGAAAGGATTCTGGATAATATACTTCTGCATTCTCATCTGGATGCTCATTCCTAACTACTGTATTTGTTACCAAAAGTGGTTCTACAAATGCTACTGAAAAAAAATCTGGAAATCCTAATGTTCTGAGTATTAATAATAAAGTTTAAAATGCTTTTATATCAAAGGTGCATTGTGACCAAATTGTTTAAAACAAAAGGAAAAAAAAATACAAAAACTAAAGAGGAGGGCTGTATTATAAGTATGCATTATTGGCTATCTGCTTTGTATTTGAAAGTGGACTCTTACATCTTTGGTAGGTAAAATGCTGATAAGACTTATGTACAGTATATATTTAGCTAATGCAGTTGCATTATTCTATACCGAAAGGTATGTGTTTCAGGATTTTTCTCCAGGATGCTTTTGAACTGTTCTAGACATATGGCAACGGTGAATTGATAATCCTAAACCATCAATCCAGCAGTATTTAGAGTATAAAACTGAATTGGTGTTCATGAGTCTTTGTGATAGTTGCAAACATGAATTTATGACCTGTTACCATTGATAGAAATACAGTATAAAGCTTGTCTATTTTTCTTCCTACCACCTAAAGTTATACAGTAGGATTTGAAGTTTTCTCGTTTTCAGGCACGGAAAAGAGGTAAAAAAGAATTCCCTTCCAGACTACTGACTGTTTCAGGATTATCAGGTCACAGTTTGTACTCCTGGGTCTGCGCACACAAATGTTGTAAGCTGGACGATTTTGTAAAAACCTGGCACTTAATTCTGGAAAGAAACAGTGGAACTAGTCACGCAACACCAACCACAACATGGTTTAATGGGATTAATAGCAGCTTCTTTTAAGAGCATTGACTGGGACGCAATGTAAATTAGACAGTTACTGTCAAGGTTGAAACATTTTATTTTAAAGTGCTGAAGCAAAGGTGCGAGCTGAAATACTGAAGATTAAATAAATTTATAACAAACCATGTCCCTTAGCCCCTTGATTTTGACAGTCTTTTATTTCTGTTACCAAAAAGATGTTTGGTACTGTGATTTCTGTGTGAAATGATCATACTTTACAGGATAGTGGACTTAAACTCATGCTCCGAGACTCTATATAGTTGTGAAAACCTGAGATAGAAAGGGAGGAAAAAATGATTAATGTTTTCTGCCTGGTTGAGTAAAACACAACAATATGAAATTAGAAAAAGCACCTTGTCCTGTACTTAGAGCTTAGGTGAGTGTTGTTTGTTCATAACTGTTTTTCGGTTTTCACATGACATTCAGGTATTGATCATACAAAACTGATGAGAACCTGATGGGTTGCAATATTTTGTTACCTCTGATGTGGGGATGGTGGGGAGTATCTATAGAAGATTTATCACTTCCAAGAAGGAATGTTTCTTTAAAGTGAACAAGATGATGTGATATTAGTCACTTGACTCTAAAAGGCTGACACAGCACTAGGTTGCACTGTGCGATGTACCTGAAGAAGCACTTGCCACAATGATTTGACCGTACCCCCGGGACCCACTGTTTGCCGCAATCCAAAGGCGATGTCCTGCTGCTCTGCAGAGCTCCCATTGCTATCAGTTGGAGTTGTAGGCGAAGAAGAAGGCAGCATATGGGCCCAAGCATGATCAGTGCGTCTCTTCAATTATGCTTTTGTTTGCTTCTTGAGTTTTAGAAACTACCTTTTGTTTGTGTAAATGTCTTTGTTAACTGCCTGTACAGCAGTTGTTGGGTGATCACTTGTGTCCTGTACCATATTGGTTTCAGGAGAAGGGATTGAACGCTCTCTGGTAAAAGGAAAGAGCTGCATTTTCAATAGTAGGGCATTGCATCAGGTCATGGGGATACAACAACTGCATAAGTAAAGTTGCTCTCATATACTTCAAATTGAGCACATGTTGCTTTCTTCATCTTGCAAGTCTTCCTTACTGTTTTCATTGCTTTTGAGTAGTTTTTTGTTTATTTTTTGTCTCTCTTCCAAAGGTTGGAATACTTTAAATAGGAAGTATTCTAGTGCCATTGGAGCATTAATTAGCAGGATTATAGTAAATGTAATCTTTGTTTTGTTAGCATAAATAAAAGGAGTTATTTTTTTAGCTCCTATATATGGAATAATTGAGGGTGTTAGAGCCATGAATTGCTTGAGTGACAAATGGAGCAGCTGTACTTAGATTATACGTGCGTAAGTACAGCCTCAGGCTCTCTCACTCTCTGGAAAGGAAAATACCAGGAGCTTTAAAAACCTCTTTGTTGTTTTGTGAGGAAAAGACTAGATTCTTCTATCCCCAAGTAAAGCTGAAATAATTTGCTTTTAGTTCTGTTGTGGAAAACAAAGATGGCCTTTTCTCTCGTACTTGTATAATAGCACCATCCTGAAGCAGTTGCCCTAACACAGAAGAAAGGTGACAAAGCGCAAGATTGAAGAATGTTTTTATTTATGTGTGGCTTCTTTAGTTTGGCTCACCTGCTTCCCTTAGCAAGTCTGAAGTGAGTCACTGATTAGTCTTTATAGTTGACATGTGCAGCAGGTTTTGTATAGCCCAGTTTTTCTTTTTGAAGTCTACAATGCAGTACCTTGAAACAGAATGAAACTAATTTTAATTGAGAACTTTTATCTGAGTGTTGCTTCCCATCCACAGAAGCGTACACTTTTTATCATGACCTCTGAATACAAGGTTTTGTTATTTGGATCACTTCCTGTAAATATGTTGTATTCATAACCTCATGTAATGATGAGGAGTTTTCAAATATAAATAGTACTGATACATTTCTTGTTGTTGTCCTATTTTTGATTGTAGTATAGCGAATGACCTGTCATGCTTTTTGTTTAAAGGTTAGCATTAGATCCATAGATCTTAATATTTTAGCATTTCATTGTTTAAGCAGGAGAGGGCAGCAAAAGTTCATTTTTCCCCATAGGAATGCTCTGATCCATTGCTGGTTTTAATCTTAGATGCATTTAACTATCTGTGGGTAGGGGGGAAGAATGAAACACTTTTTATATATATAAAAAGGTGCATATGAAAATATATAGACTGGTCTAACCAGACTGTGAAAATGTCTTCTGCTCAAAGTAATAATAAAAGGGAAATACTTTTCACCTCTGGATAAAGTACAAGCAGGTCTTAAGCTCTTGGATTCAAATGTCACTCTTTGGAAAGAGTTTACTTTCTTAAAAATGGTATCAAAGAAACTAACTCAATGGTGCTCCCAGCTATAAAAGTGTAATCTTCCTCTTTTACACATGCACAAGAGGCTCTGTACTGTGGGTGCATCTAAATAAAGAAGCAATGAAGTGTTTTTCAGGTGCTTGGCTTTTTATTCCAACTTCCTTCCCTCTAAACTTCATGTACCTTTTCATTGGTGAGCTTCCAGCAATCAGATACCCATTAGCATGTATTTAAATATAAGGACACTTGTCGGGGGTGGGGGCGAAAGACACCAACAAAAAAATAACTGAAATGATGAGGTGGTAATTTTTAAGCGTCTGCCAGAGTTGCTATAGTAAATGCTCGGTTTTCATTAAGGTTTGTTTTTTGTTTTAAAGGTCCTCATGGTGATGAACATCCTTGTACTGCATACAGCCATGCTTGTGAGGGAGGTAAAGAGCAGTGGATACAGAAAATAGCCACACAATGTTTTTTTATTTTGAGCCTTACACTTTGCAGGTGGCGAAGTGTTCTTCTATAGCATCATTCTACTGTTTCAGTCCTTGTGCTACTCTACCTTGCAGTTTGGAAGCAAACAGAAGGGCTTAAGATGGTCACATACATGGGAACCACCTTCTGGAGAGAGCCATGGATAGAACCTGGTAAGGGGCAATGCTGGTGAGCGACCTTAGCAGACGCACAGGAGATATGAATGCTGCAATAAAAAGGCAGGGTGTATTAAACATATACTTCTTTCCTGTTTGGATTATTCCAGTAGCCTAATTCTTAAAAATGCCACTTTGATTTTTTTTTTTTTTCCCAAATAATATTTTTAGCAGTTGGTTCTTCTGTGCTTTCGTGAGAAGAGCTCATTCTCACAAATCTCTTTAAATATTTGCAAAGACAGCGTTCTGATCATTTAAGAACCTCGTGTCTCTTTCTTATTGCAAGGCAGGTACTTTTCCGAAGGAAAACCAAAAGAGTACATGCAGTAAGTTGGCCTTCGGGGTAAGATTTGTTTTCAGTACTTAGAAAACAACCTTTAAAGGACTGGAGGTAAAAGCTTATTTGATAAGTTTCCTGCTTTTTGTAATGATAATTGTTTTGCTAATTCTTTGTCTTTCCCTCTCAGGAATGTTTTGGTTTCTCATAGAGTGCCTAGTTGATTTTGCATTGTTTGGATCCCAAATCACAAGTGTCCAGCCTTCAGAAAGCAGTTCTATGTGCAGGTGGAGGCTGTTCCCAAGTCTGTGTTCAATTACTGCTTCAATCTACAGTAAATAGGTAGCTTGGGTATTAAACTGGAAACTGATACAATGTCTTGCATTACAACTTTAGAGCTGAAGCCAAAGTGGATATCCTGAGTTTGTTGTGAGCTTCTCTTGCATTATCCCTGAATCTGGAAAGGTCTTCCAGAAAGAATCAAAAAAGGATGTTCTTGGTTTTGAAATTTTTACTTTGTCACCACCTGGAACAAGTTTTTGCTTGTGTACCAAGCCTCTGCATTTCACCAACAGAGGAAGCAGCAACCCAGGAGGCAATTTGTATCTGCATCTGACTGTTGGAGTAGTGTGCTGAGCATGTGTGTGCTTATCTGCCAGCCAAAGCAGAAGAGAGCTCAAACATAACTGCCCTGACAGCGAGGAAGGCAAAGACAATGCATTTGTACAACCATCTTTGTAGAGCTCCATCAGCAGAAGGCAGAGGTTACCTGCAGACCTGTTTTGAATAGAGCAGGCTTGGGTCAACTCTGAATCTTCCATCTTCTAGTGAACTGGACATGATTTAGCCAGGTAAGCAAACCAGTCAAACAGTCCAGCTCAGTTTAGAGTATCGTTTAATTCTGCAAAAGGTATTGAGCACACTACAGCTTGTGTCCATCTGTCATCCTTAAGGCCATGCTTTTCTACATACTACTTCAGCTGTGTAGATCATGTGGAAAATAACTGGTACAATCCAAGGTGAGCATTGGTCTTCCTTTTGAGGCATCTTGGAGGTAGCAGGCTAAAGTCTGCCGTTGATAGAGCTCAGGGTAAAATGAAACTTGGCAAGACATGCTCTT
This sequence comes from Eubucco bourcierii, assembly GCA_013396675.1. Taxonomy (NCBI): domain Eukaryota; kingdom Metazoa; phylum Chordata; class Aves; order Piciformes; family Ramphastidae; genus Eubucco; species Eubucco bourcierii. The sequence goes on along the minus strand of VWZE01007136.1, from coordinate 29,605 downwards.
GATTTCTGGGGCAGGGAAATGTGGAATTCAGGCCGTGGTAATTGGTTTATTTGTCCACAGACTAACAAACACAAAGGGATATTACTGCTCTTTGCTGCTCATGGTGCTCATCAGACTGTAATTGTCATGGTTGGTGATTGTATTCTAGATTTCAAATATCAATTCTGGCCAGACAAAAAATGACTCCTAGGGCTACAAAGGAGAGAGAATTTCCTCCTGTGGTATGGTGCCGCACGCTATCCTTTCTCCTTAAGATGCTGAATAATGCCCAGTTCCTGCTTCTGCAAACACAAGCTTGAAGTCTTCCAATGGGCTGAACTGAAGCAAAATTTGTTGTATTCAAAATTATCAAAACAGAGACAGGGCGATGATAGACCTGTGGGTATTTTAGCCTTATCCTAGCAAATACCTTTCCATGTGGTTAGCTAAAGAACTGGGGATTTTTTGGGGTCGTGGGGTTTTTTGTTTGTTGGGTTGTTTATTTTTGTTGTTGTTGTTTGTGTGTGTGTTTGTTTTGGTGGTGTGGGTTTTTTTGCTGTTGTTCGTTTTGAGGTTCTGTGAGCCACCTTTGCACTAGACCTGGCAGTATAGCCACTGTGGCAGAAAATGTGTTTTTTCAGTTGAAATTCTATTTCTGTGAAATGACCTTAAATCTATTAAATCTCTAAAATTTGCAACGTAGGCCTCGCCCCTGCTTCAAATCTCAGTGCTATCTATTTGCTTATTCAGAGTTTGTTGGTAAAGTACTTTGAAAACTTTGACTTCTATAAATTTGCTTCAATATTTAGAAGTGCTTCTTGTCATAAATGCAACAGAACATCTAAATACAGAGTAGGTAAGGGCTTTAATTTGACACACTAATAAAAGATCACCCGAGAAGAACTTTTTTTGTTCCTCTTGCTCTAGAGCTAAATCTGCCAATAGCAAGTTGGAAAATTTGCAACACAAATGCCAAATGAGGAAAAAAAACAAACCCCAACGCTGCTTTCAAGAGCTCTGCTTCAGAAAAGGTTTGTGTAAGTCACTTTTATGGCACAATGTTCAATGGTCCTCTGTCATGCCCTTGTCACTGCATGGAAATCAGAATACAGTTATCCCCCAAAGCTCCTTGAGATGAAATGCTTCAGGCTAGGGGTATCTGTGATTGATATCTGTAAGGATCAAATCCTTACAGGCTGCATAGGCTGTTGGATCCTTCTAATACAAAATTATTGCTGATTTGCAGATTTTTGTCAGATTGTGGGAAAGGTGTCTTCTTGTCCTATCAACACTCTTTCTCTGAATGTTCATCTCTTTTTGTTTTCTTTCGTTGCGAAGAGTGCATGTTAATAATCTGTGCAGTCCAAGTACTCTTCAGTAACAAAGATCAAATAGTTCCAGATCAGTACAGCTACTGACTCTTGGATTCCCTTGTCTTTCCTGTATAGCTTTATAGGTATGGCTTGCAGGAGCCAAGTCCGAGGCACTGGCTTCTCATGGTTGAGCTTAACTGAGACGGAGGCTGCGGAGAGGAGAGTTGCCAGCAGTCAGGGGCATGTGATGTGATAACATAGAATTTGTTTCCTTGGGAAACTTCACCATAAAGGCATATAAGGCTCCTTGTCTGAATTATGTGAAGTGCCATTCCAACAGCAGCTCCCAGGTTTCTATCAAGTGCTTCAGACTTGTGCAAACCAAAAAGGGGCCCTAGCATTTAAAGGCAGGAGCAAACTATCATGCAGCAGGTACCAGGTCTGTACAGAGTCAACCCTTTAGCTTATGAATTCAGTGCCTAGGAAAAGAAATAAAATGAATTCATTAAACTGCTAAGACACAATATAGCCCACCCCTTTTAAAATGCCCTTTTAATCAAATATTTTACATCTCTGCTGAAGCTACCATCATTAAACTGTTTTCTCTTTTCCTATATTAAATTACTAAACCAGTTTCAAATCATTGGCAATGAAATGTATGTAGTAGATAACTTAATGGAACAATGTCCAACCTATTATGGGGATTTGAAATCTAATAATTAAATGTAAATGCTTGGATTTGTTGTCTAGGAAAGCACAGCCTGTAAATAAGACATTTAATATCATACTGTTTGGGTATTTTTTTTTAATTGGGCTTCAATTAGTCACTGACGTAGACGATCCTGTTTTGATTGCGTCATGATGGCAGCAGGGAGTGTGAGCATGAAATCCAGATCCTGCAGTAATAAATAACAACTCAGTTTTCAGTGCTCAAGCTGTCATTTCTGCATAAGCTTGATTTTATGGGATGTCTGACCAACTTTCCTTCATTATGGTAGGATAGTTTTAAGGCAGAACTGGGATAAGTAAAATATCTCGGTACTTTATTGAACAGAACAGAGAGAGAAAAATCAGATGAAAGAGAAGCATTTCCCTTGAAACAATCTTTTGCCATATCCAGGATGTGCAAAATACAGGTAAGGCTTAGAAGCAATGATCTCAAGCATGCTATGAAATACTAGCAGTCAGGTTACAATTTTGTGACTTTACTGCCTTGTGAGCTTGCTCCATCTGTGCTGGCTGATGTCGTAGTGGTTGAAGTCCCCAAAACGCGCCTTTGAAATGTATTTCCTTTACCATAGCCTTGAATTGTTTTCCACATGTTCCCGTTCTGTCATTCCCATTCATTATTCTCATCACCTTGCTCATGCTAATGCATTTTCCAAGCAACATCTTCCTGTCTGGAAATGTCTCTTTGCAGAATTGGGGTTATCTTTTTGTCTGTAGAAAGAGGACTGGATAGATGATGAGGAGAAGGGTTTCTAGTGTCCCCTTACTGGTGGGATGGAAGCATAAGTGATGCAGGGAGGACATACCAGCTGTCTATGGGTATGTTTTCTCCCTGTCCTCGAGAGAGAGGGCCATGGAGTAACACTTATCCACTCTTCCTGGACTTCCTAGTCCTTAGGGTTTCCATTCCACAGCACACGTCTCTGAGCACCTCAGTGACTGGACACCTCCTGATCCCTCTTTACCCCAATCTGGCATACAATCCCAAGCACAAATACAGGCTGGGTGGTGAATGACTGGAGAGCAGCCCTGAGGAAAAGGACCTCGGAGTCTGGGTTGATGAAAAGCTCAACATGAGCCTGCAGTGTGCACATGCAGCCCAGACAGCAACTGAGTCCCGGGCTGCATCAAGAGCAGTATGGCCAGCAGGGCAAGGGAGGTGATTCTGCCCCTTTACTCTGCTCTCATCAAACCCCACCTGGAGTACTGTGTGCAGTTCTGGAACCCTCAGCACAGGAAGGACATGGAAGTGTTGGAGCGGGTCCAGAGGAGGGCCACAAAGATGATCAGAGGGTTGGAGCAGCTCTCTTATGAGGACAGACTGAGAGAGTTGGGGCTCTGCAGCCTGGAGAAGAGAAGGCTTCGAGGGGACCTGATAGTAGCCTTCCAGTATCTGAAGGGGGCCTACAGGAAGGCTGGGGAGGGACTATTTACAAGGTCTCGTAATGACAGGACAAGGGGCAATGGGTTTAAACTGGCAGGGGGGAGATTTAGAGTGGATGTTAGGAGGAAGTTCTTTCCAGTGAGGGTGGTGAGGCACTGGAACAGGTTGCCCAGGGAGGTTGTGGCTGCTCCCTCCCTGGAAGTGTTCAAGGCCAGATTGGATGAGGTCTTGAGTGAGCTGTACTAGTGGGAGGTGTCCCTGCCTATGGCAGGGGGTTGGAACTGGATGATCCTTGAGGTCCCTTCCAACCTTACCATTCTATGATTCTATATACTCTCTCTCTCATTCCGTTTTCCTTTTCTTCCTCTTGATCAGAGACTGTACTTCATCGTGTCCTAAACTCTTCTCAACTCTCAAGAGGTGACCCTTAATGCTAAAGTCATTCTAAACTACATGCCTGAGACCCTGAGTTCATGTAGGCTGCAGCTGTTTTGTCTGAACCTGCTTCTGCTGCCCTCCAGATATACCCACTACCCACCCTTCTGTGGGATCTCCTGACAGGTCAAATTGAGATTCTCACCCAGCTTTGCTAGAAGAGAGGCATCCTCTCCTCTGCTAACATGAGGATGTGAAAGACCTTGACAGTCACTAATGACCCAAAACCAGCCAGATGCTTAGACTTGAGAATGCATTAATCAAGAACTGAGTTTGTCCCACTGCAGAAGGGAATTCTGTTTTTATCCCCAAAATATAGCCCATCTTTTTCTATTCATAGCTAAGTTTAAAAAACAAAACAACAAAACAAACTAAGAAGAAAATGATACTATTTTTACCTTGGGTGCACTCATGCTTGAGAAACGATGGAGATATTCCCTTTTCTAAGTACAGAGCATGATGAGAGAGATTAAGTACAGCTCTTCTGTAAACTCCAGGACTTAATTCTCTTCCTGCTAGAGTCAATGATGGAAGTCCTGTAGCTGTCACCCAAAGTAAAATAAAGATCTGTGGAGAGATTGGACAAACGTGCTGTGTCTATATGGCAAACTAACAGGAGTGATGTGGACTTATTTCCTCTTCCTGCAGTACATGTATCCTGCAACATCATCTACTATTGTGTGTATATTAGCTGGGTGACCTCTAGAAAGCTTTTATAGCTCTAACCTTCAGGGAGAAGATGTGATTCTGGTTTGCTTCCTGTCTGTCTTACACTGATGCACCCATTAGCTCCAGGAAATGCTGAATACCTCTACACTGCATTATTTGTGACCAGTACGTGAGCGTACAGTTAAACACTTAAGCACATGCAACCAAACCCAACCCCTCGTGCTAAGTAGTTTTTCTAAGCCTGTCTAGACACAAAGTCTGCATATAAAAAAAAATAGGTTATGAACAGGGCAGCATTGTTCAAAAGATAATACTCAACTACTGTGGAAACTGAAGAGAATTTTTTTTTTTTTTCCTCTCAAGAGCAGGAGCTACCCTTCCACTGGTGCAATTGTGGTGCACCAAATCTTCATACCAGTGGTATGAAGATGCTCTACTGAGGCACTGTGTACTTACCTAAAACATCCTGTCTTGAGAGAAAAACTGACTACCTAGTCTCTGATGTAAGAAAGAGTAGAAATTAAGCAGTGTAACTCCATTTTCTTCGCTTGTAGAATGCCGAATGTGTCTAGGAGAGGTATTTTGTACAGGCTGCAGTAAACAGCAGTATGATACTGAGAAGCAAGGTGTGTAGTGTCTGTTTGGGCACCCTGTAGTGGAAGTGAGCTAAGGTTTTGTAGGCCATGGAAGAAGGTACCTTGCATGAAGGGCAGCAAATCTGGTGAAGGGTCTAGAGATCATTGCTTTCTACAAGTACCTTAAAGGAGGTTAACTGCCTTAAAGGAGGTTGTAGTAAGGTGGGTATTGGTCTTTCCCTTGTATCAAGTGATAGAAGAGAAGAAATGGCCTGAGTCTGTGCCAGGGGAGGTTGAGACTGGATATTAGGAAAAAAAATACTTACAGCTTGGTCAGGCATTGGAATAGGTTGCTCAGGGAAGTGGTTAGGCTGGACGTCAGGAAGAAGTTCTTCACCAAAAGAGTGGTCATACATTGGAATGGGCTGCCTGGGGAGGTGGTGGAGTCGCCATTCCTGGAGGTGTTTAAGAGGAGGCTGACTGAGGCACTTAGTGCCATGGCTGAGTTAATTAGAGAGGTTAGGTGATAGGTTGGTCTCGATGATCCCAGAGGTCTTTTCCAACCTGGTTAATTCTGTGATTCTGTGGTGGAATCACTGTTGCTAGAGGTGTTCAAGAAACAGGTGGGCATGGCACTTTGGGATATGGTTTAATGGCCACAGTGGCCTTAGGTTGACAGTTGGACTCAATGATCTTAGGCATCTTGTCCAATCAAAGTGATTCTATGACTCTTTAAGTGCACTACTCTGATCCACAACTGCAGAGAAGGGACTCTAGGGAAAAATGAGTTGTAATTGGGAATGCTACAATGAGGTGAAAACAGAAGAGGCAAAATCTGTTTCAACATTTATCTTCCTTCAGGGATGATCAAGTGTTCAAGAAATTAGGGAAACAAGTAATTTTTGAATATGTCAAATCTGTTTACATCCAGGAAAACATTTTACTGCAGTCACCCCACTGTATGGATAAGGCTGTCATAGCCATGTCAGTCAGAGGCTGAACTTAGCTCCCTCTCTTTGACTGCTTGTGCTGTTCCGGTGGTTGGGCACTATAGTTTTGTCGCAGTTACTTGGGTATGGATGAGCGCTTTGATGCAGTGTCAGTGCACCTGACATCTCCCCAGCAGCAGCCCTGATGAAATTCAATGCTATGTGATAGGAATTGGTGGAGAGGGGCAAGCTGAGAAGTTACTTGTCTTTCTCCAGTCTCCATAGATTTGCAACATCTTTAAGGTGGCCTATGCGTGGGCATTAGAGAAGTTCAATTTCTTCTCCTCAGTGCTGAAGACAGGATAAGAATCATAGAATCATAGAATGGTAAGGTTGGAAGGGACCTCAAGGATCATCTAGTTCCAACCCCCTGCCATAGGCAGGGACACCTCCCACTAGTACAGGTTACTCAAGGCCTCATCCAATCTGGCCTTGAACACCTCCAGGGAGTGAGCAGCCACAACCTCCCTGGGCAACCTGTGCCAGTGCCTCACCACCCTCACTGTAATGAACTTCCTCCTGACATCCAGTCAGAGAGGATGCAGGGTGCTGTATTTAGTGCCTCCAGCCATTTCCTACACTCCTATTTGCCAAACAAGTTTGGTGAAGGGGAAATTCTCAGTAAAACTATCTCTGGATGAAATGCCATGGGCCTTCTTCAAGCACTGCGTGAAGACTGAATGCCTAGAGGCTTTAGTACTAAAACCCCCTCGATGATGATTATTAGAAGACCATGCCCCAAAACAGAGTTCCATGGGTCATGGTTTGAAGTTCCTGCATTCCTGTAGGATCCTTCTCGTTATGGATTTGCCCTTGGGTCAGGCTGGATTGCTGAGTGGGAAAAGTCTTTGCTACTTTACCTAGAGTCACTGCCTGTTTTTAGAAGGAGATTCGAGAAGTCTTTGCCTGACACACAAACTCCACATAGACACAGACCTATGCATGTAATCATACAACAAAAATGGGGAAAGAACAGAGTATCCAACTTTAACCAAGCTTTCAACACTGGCTCCTTGATTAAAAAAAAAAAAAAAAAAAAAAAAGAATTTTTTTAACGTTAAAAACA
>VWZE01007136.1:10257-22454 GCA_013396675.1 Eubucco bourcierii | reverse complement strand
AGTTGAAAAAGACTGAGCCTGTGACATGCAGAAACTGAGACACGTTGCCAGTTCCACCACACTTCTCCGTGCTGTGCAGAGTATATCACCCAAAGAAGGAAGCTGGTAACTGTTGGACTGTGTCCCTTGGGACTATACTGGTACCTGTGGTTGTTCAGCACCCTGGGGCTGATCTCTGTGGGCTTTCTAAAAATGGTGTAAGCCTATGTAGTTTTCCCCTTTCAGTGCCAGTGAAGGTTTAACCATTGCTAATTCCAGTAAATGTAGCCTACAGTGTGCATCGCTCTTGGGTAATGCTAAAGGTTCATGAATTCAGAAATTCAGCATGCATCTGGACCCTGCAGGATATCTGATCCTTTTATGTAGTCATCACTGATGCTAATTAAAGAGACAAATCTTTAATTTTTAAGCCTTATGTTTAGGGTCAAATTCAACATGTTATTATCTTCCCAGCTTAACCTGTGAGTCATTTGTAATGCATTTTCCTTATAAAGCAACATCTGTATGTTGTGTTTTTTACGTAGTGAAGGGATTCAGTATGTTGAGTGGAAATCTCTGGGGTACAGTTTGGCACACTGCTCTGAAAACATAGCTTTTGGTTATTCCAAATGGTTTCAACTTAAATGGCTGATCGAGGATTTAAACAGCTGGATTTCAGCATCCGTTTGCCACATGCCAGCTGCTGTCAAAGCAAAAAATCTGTTGTATTGGACCATGACTTCCATAGTTGATCTTTGAGCATAAGAAAATAGAGCAGACATTATCAGAATCAAATGCAGTGTAAAGGACTGTGAATTGTGAAACTTACCTTGTTAGAATGACAGATATTGACAAATTGATCTCTGTTTTGAAAGTGTCTTTAAATGACAAAATAATTTTATTTTTATCAGGATTCATCTGTCTAGTCATAGCTTACAAAGGCTGATGAGTATAAAACATGCTTGAAGAAAAGCCGAGGTGTGTAACAGTAGCACCATGAAATTGAATTTGTGGTAACCCCCCACTTAATCTGCATGTGCAGAAGACTGCAGGCTCTGACCTGACCTTTCAGTTTAAGTATGAATTATTATTGCTGTGAATTTGTAAATAAGTTATAAATTATAATGAGACATGTCTTCTCAGTGGCAGAGAGATCATAAAATCATAGAATGGTAAGGTTGGAAGAGACCTCAAGGATCATCTAGTTCCAATCCCCTGTCATATTCAGGGACACATCCCACTAGTACAGGTCACTCAAGGCCTCGTCCAACCTGACCTTGAACACCTCCAGGGAGGGAGCAACCACAACCTCCCTGGGCAACCTGTGTCAGTGCCTCAACCACCCTCACTGTAAAGAACTTCCTCCTGGCATCCAGTCTAAATCTTCCCTCTGCCAGTTTAAACCCATTGCCCCTAGTCCTGTCATTGCAAGACCTTGTCAATAGTCCCTCCCCAGCCTTCCTGCAGGACCCCTTCAGATACTGGAAGGCTACTATAAGACCTTCTCGAAGCCTTCTCTTCTCCAGGCTGAAGAACCCCAACTCTCTCAGCCTGTCCTCATAGCAGAGCTGCTCCAGCCCTCTGATCATCTTCATGGCCTCCTCTGGACCCACTCCAACACCTCCATGTCCTTCCTGTGCTGAGGGCTCCAGAACTGCACACAGTACTCCAGGTGGGGTCTGACGAGAGCAGAGTAAAGGGGCAGAATCCCCTCCCTTGCCCTGCTGGCCACACTGCTCTTGATGCAGCCCAGGACTCGGTTGCTGTCTGAGCTGCATGTGCACACTGCAGGCTCATGTTGAGCTTTTCATCAACCCAGACCCCCAGGTCCTTTTCCTCAGGGCTGCTCTCCAGCCATTCACCACCCAGCCTGTATTTGTGCTTGGGATTGTGCCTACCCAGGTGCAGGACCTTACACTTGGCCTTATTGAATTTCATGAGGTTGGCCTGGGCCCACCTCTCCAGCCTGTCCAGGTCCCTCTGGATGGATCCCTGCCCTCTAGCAAGTCGACTGTGCCACACAGCTTGGTGTCATCTGCAAACTTGCTGAGGGTGCACTGATTCCTGTGTCCATGTCACTGACAAAGATGTTAAACAGCACTGGTCCCAGCACTGACCCCTGAGGGACACCACTTGTCACTGGTCTCCAGGTGGACATTGTGCCGTTGATCACCACTCTCTGGGTTCGACCATCCAGCCAATTCCTTATCCAGCGAGTGGTCCATCCATCAAGTCCATGCTTTTCCAGTTTGGTGACCAGGATGTCATGTGGGACAGAGTCAAATGCCTTACTCAGGTCCAGGTAGATGACATCAGTTGCCCTTCCCTTGTCCACTGTTGCTGTGACTTCTTCATAAAAAGCCACTAATTTTGTCAGGCTAAATTTTTCCTTCTGAGACAGAACTGTGTTTCAGAAAGCCCTGTGTTTCAGTAGATACCAACATATTTCATGATCATGGCATTTGTTCTATGCTGTAGTTGGCATTTCACAGGTCATGGCATGTTGCTATGCAATACTGTGCCTGCTGTTTGCTTCATTCATAGGAGTGGCTTTGAGATGGATTGTGACTAAAAGATGATATTCAGGATTGGTTTATGATAGTTGTAAAAAAGGGGGATCTGTATCTGCTCTCATGTGGCCTCTCTGTTCTTTCACAAAGAACATACTTGTCTCTCTCCAGTTGTTTTAAAATGGAGACCCCTGCAAATAGGACATGGGCATGCTTGCAATGAGACAGTTAGAGAGTGATGTGGCAGTGGTGCCCATAGGTGAGATGGCCAAGAAGGCCATTGTCATCCTGTCTTCTTTCAAAAATGCTGTGGCCAGCAGGAGTAGAGAGGTGATTGTCCCTTTGTACTCAGCTTTGGTGAGGCCACGTCTTGAGTATTATGTTCAGTTTTGGGCACTGCTATGCAAGAGAGGTGTGGAGGTGCTGGAGTGGGTGCAGAGGAGGGCAATGAAGCTGGGGAAGGGCCTGGAGAATAAATCTTAAGAGGAGTGACTGAGGGAGCTGGGGCTGTTTGGTTTGAAAAAGAGGAGGCTGTCATTGCTCATTGCTGTCTACAACTACCTGAAGGGACATTGTGGAGAGGCTGCTGCTGGTCTCTTCTCACAGGTAGTTTGAGACGGAACAAGGGGGAATGGCCTCAAGCCGAGACTGGATAGGTTTAGACCGAACATTAGGAAAAAGTTTTTCATGGAAAGAGTGGTCAGGCACTGTAAGGAGCTGCCCAGAGAGGTGGTTGAGTCCCCAACCCTGGATGTGTTTAAGGGTCGTTTGGATGTGGTGCCTAGGGAAATGGTTTAAAGAGAATCTTGTAGATTAGAGGGTCTTTTCCAACCTGGATGTTTCTGTGATTCACCATTTCTCACTCTTCTCATCTTCCTCCCCTGTTGGTTCTGAAGTTGCTGACAAGTTGGTGACCCAAGTTAGACAGCAGCAAGCTGTCAACCGTGTGATCACCTAAACTGTCTTTGTACAGTTACTAAGCTTACTCCTCAGAGGCTTGCCGAAACCTGTTTTTCCACATGACCTCTGTGAGCCCTTCTAGTCCCATGACGTGGGATGACTGCGTTCACAAGGAGCTTGTTACAATCACTGGGAACAAGGTGATGAACTTAAACTGGAAATAGTCTGAGGACTCAAGATGTTGATTGAGGGCCACATTTCCCTAGAGGGTACAAAGAGTTCAGACTGGAAGATTTGGGCTTGTCTGTTGCTGAACCTTCTTGCCTATTAGTGTCTGGGTCTAGGTGCCACTAGTGCCACTAGGTGCTAAGTGCCACTCTAGGATTTGGGACTCTCATCATATTTTTTTGTTTTCCTGGCTGAATTTTGATTAGTTTGATAATTTTGTGAATTTATTCTTACAGGATTCACAGGAAGAAATGGTAGCTTTGTTTCAGGAGATTTAATTTCCAGCTTTGTCTAATTTGTAACCTTCACTCATCACCAAGACAATGTTGGAAGCAGAACATTAGCACTGCATACTGATGCACGTTGAAACGAAGTGTCTTTTTTTTCCAGTGCACTGGACATGAACAATGGTGAAATTAATGAATTAAGATAATGTATTTTTGAACTTCTGTAGTTTTGATTTAAGAAGATTCATCTTCAGCTTTCAAGTTGAGAGGAAAGGATGAATGGAGCTATGTCATTGCCCACTAGTCTGTCATAAAAGCTTAAAACATCTTTTCAAAACACCATTGGAAGAAAGCTTTGGGAATACAGAAGTGATTTGAGTTAAATTGGTTATTGTCACATATAATTTGTAAGGCATCAAATATATGAAGTTTTGGGTTTTTTTAACACAGAGCCCAATTCTCACCCACATGAATGTTTAGCCGACTCCATTGGAGTTTGTATTATTTAATTACAGTGGGTTGAAGTGATCAGCTGCATCATCATAATGTTAGAAATTATGAAAATTAATAAACCATATTAATTTTGATATCCAAGTAAAGATTGTTAATAACTGGAAATTGTTTACTAACATTAAATCTCGCCAGAAAACTTATTTACAATGTTTGAAACGCACAGTTTGGATAATTGTTCACACAGGGAACAGGCAAAACTAGAATGCTTTAAGAAATAACTAGCAAATGCAAGCATTAAAACTGGAAAGAGGCTCTTAGTTTCAATTATGCCTCTTGCCCACCAGGGGACTTGAGAGGCTCCTTTTTGCTACTAAGGCAGAAAGCACAATAGAATTTAGTTACAGAATTTCTTAGAGAGAGGCTTTGAATATTTACTCACAAGATAGTATCAGACAGTACCCAAAACTTGAAGGGAATTCTGTCGGTGTCTTGAAAGGTGTTGCAGGCAAAGCAGAGCACAATGTGGCAGGGCAGAGCAGGCAAAGCAAAAGTAAAAGCAGAAGCAGAAATGTATGTGGCAGAAGCCTATTTATTGTTTGCCTGAATGTTATGGCTGCCTTGGCCACACAAATTCACCAATCAGAGTGGCACTTTGCCAAACCTGACCATATTAGGTGAAGTCAGGAGCTTGCTTTCCCTTACTTGGAAGGAACAAGTCTGGGCAAGCCTTGGACCCTCAAAGTGGGTGCCTCCAAGCCTTGTGTCTTCTTCCTGTTCTCTGCTTCATCCCCTGCCAGCAGAGGGAAGGGACCATGGGATCATGCCTGGGCAAGCCAGGACATGTATCTTCCATGACACACAAAGGAACAGAAAATATGTCCACAGAATAGGACAATATAACAGTAAACAAAAGCTTTCAAAAGTGTCTGTTAAAACTGAGAAGCACATTACCCATACTGTGCCATGGCCAGAGTCAGTTATTCAGCACAGATTTGATAAAGGCAAAACCAAAGTGCAGGAGTAAATCCTGTAGTGCTCAAAGTTTGCATTCCAGATCCTTAAAAACAGAAAGTGAAACATGGAGCTATCATCTTAGAGCAGATGTCTAAATAAACCCCAAAGCCAGCATATTCTATATCAGTCTATCAGGCCGTTCACCTTAATTATTTTTATTTTTGCCAACCTCCTTGATTGCTTATAGCAAATTTGACAGAATGTTAGTGCTTAGCATTTTTCAGGGGTCATGAGTGTTGTGGATACATGTCCTTGGTGTTGCCCTCCTGAGCAAGAGCTGCAGGATTGTTGCAGTACCCACCAGACACCAGGGAGCCCGTGTTTAATAAACACATCTCTAGGAGCACAGATGTCATGTCTTGGTGATCATAGAGAGTCTCCTTTTTTGTAGAAGTGGTTTTAAGATTCCCTACCCCTGTGCTGCAATGACATATCAATGGTTGTCAGTATCAGCAGTTGCTTTGCTCATTTGGATACCTTCTTTTGTCACAAGTTCTGCAGGTGTTGCTCAGGCAGTTTTCTTGGTTGAGTTTCTTGTGAGACAGGGAGAAGTGTTAAACAGAGAAGAATGCTAATTTGGAAGCTGTCATATAGAGGATGCTGTTTATTTTCACGCTCAACTGTGCATTGCTTTGCCTTGCAGGTGTCAGAAGGACACAAAACTTGGCAGGATCCTGGGAGTTACTCCGACTCTTCTGGTAGCTGTAGGGTCTCCTGTACACCTCTCCTGGAAGGAATCCATCACAGCTACAGGCCTTTTTCAGTAAAATAGTGTTAATAGTGCCTCAAGCAAACTGTGGGGTAGCATTTTTTTCTTCCCGCTGAACCTCATGCTTGTTTTTTTCCAGGTTTGTATGGAAAAGGAGGAGAGATGAATAATGTTTGACAGTCTCCTTGCAGCAACAACGTTAGTAAGGCAGTGTCTGTGCTGGAGCAGCTGTGATACTGCTGCAGTTAGTACAGTGCTATTTCACAGTAATTCACATCTCCTGGGCTAAGTTTTGCAGGTCTGTTCATTGGGCTGTTCGGCCAAGACAGGTCATTCCCCGAAGTACTAAGTGTGACATTATTTACTTCCACAGCAGGCTTGACAGATCTTTTTCTGACTTTATTCTTCTCACCTCAAGGCTCATTCAGATGGTGCCGGTTTGTGTTGTGTTAAGCTCAGGAAGCAAAATGAGTAGAAAATTTTTTAAAGCAGGAGTGGCTTTGTGTTTCTGAGACCTTCAGCCAGGATTGGTGTCCCATTGTTGATAGGAATAGTCCAGATTTATCTAATTACCATCTGAGAAGACATTTCCTGATTGCTGCATTGTGCTTTCTGTGCTTACCTTTGGCAGTGATTCTCTCAGATCTTTCCCTGAGATTTGCTCACTTCCTTTGATTTTAATTTACAGATCAACTATGCCCTTTCAAGGTTAAACTTCCTTTCTCTGTCCCTTTGCAAATCTCCACGTTCTTCAGAAATGTAGCAAGTGACAGATAGTACTACTTCAAGACATAGCATCTGTGGGGATGAATTAAAGAATCTTAATGTACTCTTTGTATTGCTGCTTTCAGGACACAAATGTCTTTCAGAGCTAGCATCAAAGATTAACCAACCTATTGAGGCAAAGTCTAATGCTGCCTTGTAGAGGGGAAAAGTGATTCTGGTGTGAAGTTTTTCAGTGAGTTAATCAGATTACACTTACAGAGTAGTTTGGGATGGTTTGGGAGTTCCCTGCCCTCCACACTTTGTAAAATCACCCAGGCTAGACTCAACCGGCTGGAAGTTAAGAGATGAAGCTCTATTTACAGCTCAGCACAATGTACAAGCAGAGATATACACTATAGACAGGAATAGTTACAGAAATAGACAAGTTAAAGGTAATACAGAAACGCAACTCCCCTCCCAGAAATCAGAGGCCCCAGGAGGGGCTCCCAACCACCCTTCCACCTTCTCCCCACCCCTGTACCTTACCCCAAGGTTTGCCTTACGTGCAAGGTGAGCTTGGAGGATTGACCAGGGGAGTTAGAAGGAAAGTGGTTAGTGAGGTTACTCGGCAGAGAGGAGAAAAACCAGAAGCTGCTAGACCGAGACACTGTGCCCCAAAGAGACTGTGTTATCCATGTTTGGAGTTCTTTTCTTAAACATCTCAGCAAGCCTATGAGTGAAGTAGACATCACCATTGTTTCCTTTTCACAACCTATAATACAATTTTATCCATTAAATTATTCCAGTTAGCCTCAAACCAGCACACATATCCTTCTTGATGATACACAAACCTGCCTTTATAACTCACTCTGTTCTGACCCGAATCCCTACCTCTCTTTGATGCCTACTCCTGTGAACTTGGCCAGCAAATCCATATGACCCTCTTTCCTCATCCATTTCTCCATCTCTGTTAATTTTGGACCTACAGGAACTGTGATTTCTGACATTGGTAGGAACCATCTCTAACTCCTGGTTATTTCACACATCTAGACTGGCAACAGAGTTTGCCACCTCTTTCTCTGTGTGATCTCTCTCTTGTGTCCAGTGTATTATATATCACCTGTCCAGTCACTGGCTTGGCTTGACTGAATGACTACCAGTTTCTCTGCCTACCAACTGCCTTCTTGGTTCTCTGCCATGCTTAATATGTGTAGCTACTTAATGTTGTTGTTTCCCTTGGTCTGTCCCATTAGATAGCACATTTCAGCTCCTTTCTCCAGTTCAAACTTCTAGTCTGTTAATTTCCCGTTCCTCCCTGTACTCCTTGCCTACTTCTACAGTCCTACCTCAACCTCTGTTGCCACAATAATGCAATCAGATGTCCAAGGTCCTCTACCCTCCATGCTCTCTTCCATTGCTTTACTTGCAGAACATCTGAAGAGCATTTCTAAGACCTCCACAAACTGTTTTTTAATTCCTCTTCTGAACCCAGTAATGTCATTAAGGTCCACAAGAAGTGTGTAAATTGAGCTGACGTTAAAACACTTGTTTTCATTTTATTAATCCCTCCCCAAAGTTAATGAGAAACTGTTAGAAAGACCCAGAAATCTGGGGCAAACCCTAGAGGATTTTGTAATGCTAGGTTGAAAAAGAAACCCAACAAAACCCACATTTTCAATCTGAAACCAGAAACTGGGCAACTCATTTGAAAGCACTGATTTTTCATGGGTGGTTATTTCTAATTTATTGTGAAATAGTGCTGATAATTGTTTTTTAATCTACACAAGATCTGAACATAATCGCTGTCAGTACTGCTTCACTTGTGTATGAGCTCTCAACTTTCACCCTAAACACTGTTTGCTTCTCTCTCCAAGTTGTATGTTAGGATACAGATAGATTGATCATAGCACTTGGAATTCCTTGAGACATTGAAATACAAATGGTCCTTGAAGGTGGTTAATACTAGGCATGTTTGAAGTTGAGAGGCTCATCACTCAAAGACAGGCATGGAATTAAAAATTCCCTGCATAGCTGAGAATGTAGATGTTCATGCTAGCTAATCTGTCTGGGTAATTTTAGTTATGGAGTCTAATGTGGTGAAGTGAACAGCACCTTGTACTGTTGAGTTTTCTGTGCGTGGGAGAGGAGATGGAGAAAGACGTCCAGAAGACATCCATTGAAGAGGTTATGCATGCCCAAGATAACTTGTAGCTATGGCATTCCCCAGGTTTTAGGCTGAGAGCCCAGAGGTCTTTTGAACAAGAGGCAGTTTTTGAGAAAGCCTCTTGCAATGGGTATGCTGTATAATGGGAACTCAGGTGATGACAGTTCTGTAAGGGACCAGTTCAGGAGAACATGGCAATGGTGCTGTCCTTCCAGGAGTCACTGGTCCAGTGTGGACTCTTAGGATTTGCTGAGAAGTTCAAAACCTCCTTGGGATTTGCTGAGAATTGGTTAGATTAAGCCCAAAAGTGCTTTTTAACCACTAATGTTGCACATAGTGAGGGGCTGCGGAAGACTTCCATGCTAGTAGTAGACCGAAACCTAGGTGTTTGCTTTCATCTTGGCTGAGAAGCAGAAAAGATCATAAGTTTCCAGAGATAAATAACCCTGAAACTGATCATCAGACTTGATACCCGTGTTCTGCCTGCCCAAGTGTAAGGTCCTGCACCTGGGTAGGCACAATCCCAAGCACAAATGCAGTCTGTGTAGTGAATGGCTGGAGAGCAGCCCTGAGGAAAAGGACCTTGGAGTCTGGATTGATGAAAAGCTCAACATGAGCCTGCAGTGTGTGCATGCAGCCCAGACAGCGACTGTCTCCTGGGCTGCATCAAGAGCAGCATGACCAACAGGGCAAGGGAAGGGATTCTACCCCTTCACTCTGCTCTCATCAGACCCCACCTGGAGTACTGTGTGCAGTTCTGGAACCCCCAGCACAGGAAGGACATGGAAGTGTTGGAACGGGTCCAGAGGAGGGCCACGAAGATGATCAGAGGGCNAGATTTAGACTGGATGTTAGGAGGAAGTTCTTTACAGTGAGGGTGGTGAGACACTGGCACAGGTTGCCCAGGGAGGTTGTGACTGCTCCCTCCCTGGAGGTGTTCAAGGCCAGGTTGGATGAGGCCTTGAGTGAGCTGTACTAGTGGGAGGTGTCCCTGCCTATGGCAGGGGGTTGGAACTAGATGATCCTTGAGGTCCCTTCCAACCTTACCATTCTATGATTCTATAATTCAGAGAAAAAACCACACCACCCTGAATGGGTGAGCAAATGTATAATCCTCATGAGAGGTGCTCCACTGGCCAATCTATTACTGTCTACTTCTGTGTGTTTCAAAAAAGAAACAGGCAGGTGGACATAATCTTTAGAAGTTTTGTTTATATGTCACCTTTTATTTCAATTAAGTGTAAAAGATTCAGGGAAAGAAAGAATATGCAGCTTCTAAATTTCTGGTGTGCACTGAAGACCAGACCTACATGTAGGCAGTACATTTGTTAATTAACTTCCATTAAAAAAAACCTCATAAAGCAATAACTCAACAAAACTCTGCCTGGGAAAATGCCAACACTCATGGCTTTTCATGAGACATGATGCTAATCCATTAGGTACTGTTGTCTGTCCCATGAACAGAGAGGAATTCCCAAAGAGAATATGAATGAGTCTGCTGTTTGTCTTTCACTTTCAGTACAAATGGAGATGTTAAGAGAACAAGATCTTGGTTAGCTGAAGTCAGTGAACACAAACTGAATTACACAAACTGGAACTTCAACACCTGTTTTTATAATCCATAGGCAGATCCTCCTCCTTCTTCAAACCTGGTTGATCTGCCATCTGGCACGTACCTCCTGTACCTGTCTCTAATCTTGGTCTGATTTTTACTGGCACATTTCCAGAATGAAATGAAGGAAACTTAAGACCAGTATTTTCACTTTTTACCTGCTTCCTTTGCAAGTCTGGAACTTTTAAACTGTACGTTTTTAACAAGTCTTTCAAGGTTTCTTTTCTAGCTTTATTTTTGACCAGTAGAAAGTGCAGCAAGAAGAGTTCTAGGCAGGTTTTTTTTTTGCATGTGGAAAGTTGTACATTTTTAACAAGTCTTTCAAGGTTTCTTTTCTAGTTTTATTTTTGACCAGTAGAAATTGCAGCAAGAAGAGTTCTAGGCAGGGTTTTTTTGGTGGGTTTTTGTTTTTGGTTTTGTTTTTCATGTAGAAAATTGCTGATATTTTTAGATCAGTGGCAAGACTTTGTTCCTCTTGACCTCCCTGTAATCTGATTTGGCTTTAAATATCCTGCTTCTCCCTGTTGGTTTCAGTGGGACAAAAAGGTGTTTAGGGCATGTCTGGTGATAACTTTCATGGAGATAATTACAGCAATTTTACTCTGTATTCCTCCTCCAGTGTCTCACCTGATGAGTCTTCACTTGAAGACCTTGAAATCTGCTTTACTGCAGAGAGCAAAAATACTAGGAATGGTGTTAAACATCCTTCTCTCTGAACTTCAGGGCAGTTTTCAAACTTCTAATGAAGAAATCTGTTACTTTCTTCTTTGTTCTTTCCTTCACAAAATAAAATAACCCTCTCCTTTCTCACCTGTTTTGAGATTTTTGGTTTGTTTTGCTTTAGTTTTCTGCGAAGTGAATTTTTGGAAGCAGTTTTTTTTCCCATGTCATGACGGTAATAGCACATAATGCCTACTACTTTTCTGTGTTTCAGGAGGTGTTTGCAAAGGTCTGAAGTCTCAGGTTGGAAAGAAAGACTGCTGTCACACCTGGAGACTCAGGACTGGAGAATGCCCCACACTTGGGTGCCTACCTATCTCGATGTGCAAACTTTAGCCCTCTTACTGATAAAACCTGAATCCTGATGGGGTCCTCCTGTGCTGCTGCATTGGAAGTATGTGGTTATGAGGAGTAACTATAGAGGAGTGAAAAAGTGAAAGGAGAACAGTGAGGATGATGGTCTGATTCCATTGTATTGGTGTACACACCAACACTTGCTGTAAGCTTAGGTAAAAATCTGCTGCTGTGTGTCATCTGTAAAGAGGGGACAGTGGCTCTTGTTTGTGCAAAATCACAGAATCATAGAATGGTAAGGTTGGAAGGGACCTCAAGGATCATCTAGTTCCAACCCCCTGCCATAGGCAGGGACACCTCCCACTAGTACAGCTCACTCAAGGCCTCATCCAGCCTGGCCTTGAACACCTCCAGGGAGGGAGCAGCCACAACCTCCCTGGGCAACTTGTGCCAATGTCTCACCACCCTCTTTGTAAAGAACTTCCTCCTAACATCCAGTCTAAATCTCCCCTCTGCCAGTTTAAACCCATTGCCCCTTGTCCTGTCGTTGCAGGACCTTGTAAATAATCCTCCAGCCTTCCTGTAGGCCCCCTTCAGATATTGGAAGGCTACTATCAGGTCCCCTCGAAGCCTTCTCTTCTCCAGGCTGCAGAGCCCCAACTCTCTCAGTCTGTCCTCATAG
>VWZE01007136.1:0-10233 GCA_013396675.1 Eubucco bourcierii | reverse complement strand
CTTGCCCTGCTGGCCACGCTGCTCTTGATGCAGCCCAGGACTCAGTTGCTGTCTGGGCTGCATGTGCACACTGCAGGCTCATGTTGAGCTTTTCATCAACCCAGACCCCCAGGTCCTTTTCCTCAGGGCTGCTCTCCAACCATTCACCACCCAGCTTGGATTGTGCTTGGGATTGTGCCTACCCAGGTGCAGGACCTTACACTTGGCCTTATTGAATTTCATGAGATTGGCCTGGGCCCACCTCTCCAACCTGTCCAGGTCCCTCTGGATGGCATCCCTGCCCTCTAGCAAGTCGACTGTGCCACACAGCTTGGTGTCATCTGCAAACTTGCTGAGGGTGCACTGATTCTTCTGTCCATGTCACTGACAAAGATGTTAAACAGCACTGGTGCCAGCACTGACCCCTGAGGGACACCACTTGTCACTGGTCTCCAGGTGGACATTGTGCCCTAGGTGTCAGTACATGTCTTGCTTGATGTAGACATAAGGCTTTCTGCCCTCTTCCAGTTCTTCCAGGCAGTATTTCCTAATTTAAAGAGAAAAAACAGATCTCGAGGGTGAATAACCAACCTTTTACATGCCAGACTGTGAGCATGGGACCAGTGTCTTCTGCTGATCAGGAAAACAGCAGGACCATGAGCAAGAAAAATAGACAAGCAATGGCCGCTTCAGTAATCACTGTTTCATGTTTGGTAAGAGATTAATTTTCTGGTCATTAGCAGTTGCTGGTTTGGGTTTTTTGGTTTTTCTCTAATTGTAGGAATGGAGGTTATTAAATTCAGGTTTCCTCTGTGTTTTCTGTTCTCGGGGTAGTGTTGTATTGTTGTGGCCCCCTTTAACAGCATCACCTTAAGAGGTCTGTAAGCACTGACACTTGCCCTGCGTTTTCTAGATGTGCCTGGATATTTGAGTGGTCAGTGCTGGGAAGTCACTGTCCAGATGGGAGTTGGTGACTGGGAAAGGATTTTCCTGAGGTCACTGCTTGGCTTTTGGCTGCTCTTCTCTCTCCTGCTTTTCTTTTATGAGCTCACTGACAGTACGTTTTTCATAGTACCAAGACTATTCACCTTCTTTCTGGCCTGTGAATAGCTGAAACTTGTGTCTGCATAGCAAAGGCAAAGGACACAATTTCCAAACTTCCTTTGCAGTGGTTCTTCCCCGTGTGACAGCTGCTCAGCTCAAGAGAACATTTGCATTTCTTGCAAACTCACACATTTTCCCCCGCCCCTTGCCCTTGCTTGTACAGAGCAATTGAGCTGAAAAGGGTCGTTGGTAGTAGACAAAAAATTGTGAGTTTGTTTACACAAATATTTTAAAAGTCTCCCTTCAGTGCGTTGATTCAGGACTTGTGAATTAGGGAGATAGTGATGACTTCAGAGCCAGCCTCCAGTCTCACAAAGGTGTTGCAATTCCTCTGTGGAAAAGATCCATTTTGCCCTAGTGCATGCTTATTATTTCACACACCAAGATACTGCTTTTGTTTCAAGGCTGCTGTTATGAAACAATATCATTTAAGCTAATCGCTGTTGGAAAGGAGAGGTTTGCTTTTACAGTCAATGAGTTTGATGCCTTGGGTAGTTCAGGTAAGGATCTGCCTTTGTCTTGCTTTGATTGGCAGGATCCTTTCTATAAATTTGAGCAATTAAGCACCCCAGTAGCAGCTCTTAGGGAGAGCTACTGAGTGCAGAGCTGACAAAGACTGCCGCGCAGGTCTCCTGTTGCTTGCTCTGACATCCTGCAAGACCACCTACAACTTACATCTGCAGAAGGAGGTCTGACTCCAAGAGGTTAGGTGAGTGTGCATCTGTGTTTGCTCCACGTCATGTCTCTGGCTCACGAATGAAGCAGCAATTTTGCTGAAGTGGCAGAGAATAAATGTTTGGTTTGTTCTGAAGTTTGTCTCTCTTGGTCTCAAATGTCTGCTTCTAAAAATACGGAATTCTAGCAATTTTTTTACCGTGTTGAAGCTTGTATGTGAACAAATGCTCTTTTAATCATGTAAGACCATAGTGTCTGCATGGTGACATACACGGAGCAAACTTCATGTGCAGATCTGAAACTGATTTTGCAGATTTAAGGCATTTGGTTTAGCAGGAGCCTAGATACTCAACATCAGTCAGGCAAAAAGCTGACCAAGCACATTTAACTTTGGTTTCCCGGCTGAGGACACAGGCCAATGCATACAGGTCTGTGTGCCCCATGCCGGAGCTGGCTTTCTCAGAATTAAATGTCAAGTTTGGTATTTCTAGGTGGACATCTTTAAATGCTATGCAAATAGGTGATGTATAAAATAGATCTTGTGGCTTAAAACCACTTTCCAGCTCACTTTTTTTTTGACAAAGTTTTCCAGAGCAGTTTGTTGGCAGCAAGTATCAGAGGGACTTGCTTGATGTTGGGCTGCTCAGAACCTATGGGAAGTTTACGCCTTCTGGTCACCTTAGACATGTCCCTACTTTAACCAGTTCTTTTCACCAGCTTGGCAGCCTTGGCTGGGTCTGAAGTGGCTGGTAGAGCAGTGTATACAGAAGGAATAACCAACCTCTCTGGCTGCAGCCCTGGGAGTGGACCAGGACAAGCCCAGTGCTCAGGATATTGGTAATGGCAACTCTAGTAATGGTTTGGGGAAGTGTTGAGATTGTAGCACATCTTTGGGGATTTTTGGCAAATTCAGGGGACTTAGGCTAAAAGGTAAGTGGGATAAACCCAAAATTGTGCCAGGGCCAAAACAATAGTGTTCTGTGCAGATCAAACACTACTGAATGCATGTAGCTACAGCCACACTGCTTTCTTCCCATCCAACAAAGCAGGGAAACAACCAACTCCCATAGGTGTGCTTGGCAGACAGACAGGCAGAACCCTTCCATATTGACCCTGACAGGGGCTTCAGCAACCAATGTTTGTGTACACTGAAAGAACACTCACAGGTCTACATGGTTGACCATATACAAACTCAAGGCAACCCAAACGTGATGGTAGAGGTGCATGCCACAAAGTAAACTTGCAATACAGAGATTTCAGTGGGTCTGAGGCACTGACTGGTGGCTTTGTCTGACCTAGGCAAACCCCACAACTCAGTAGGGAAAGTCTGCATGCCTCTGCTTTCTGTTATAGACACTTTCACTAAGACTGTCCACTTCTGAGAGCTGGTGCCTCATTCATACATGTGCCTATCTTCTCTTGGGCTGAATGAGGGTGAGGAATAATGTTTCTGAGGGGAGGAAAGGTTGTCCCAGTCAAGCCAAGCCTGGGCACTTGGACTTCTTGCTTCCTAGTCTGTACTGTCTGTCTCAGCTTCTCTTTCTCTTTTCTCAGCATGAAACTCCACTGTGTTATCCTGGGTGTTCTCCTTTTACTGCTGGAAAGCTGCAGCAACACACTCAAGACCTCTGCCATTGACCTGCGGACCTTCACCGGCTGCGCTGTCCGGGAGTTCACCTTCCTGGCCAAGAAACCTGGCTGCAGGGGGCTGCGAGTGACGACAGATGCGTGCTGGGGGCGCTGTGAGACCTGGGAGGTGAGGCTGTGCCCAGGGCTGAGGGTGGCTGTCTGGCGCTGACATCCTTGGGTAGGTGTGTTTCTCCTTCAAGAGAACTCACGAAACACGAAAAAGCTTGCAGCTATCTACAGGCAAGGGCTGTGTCCCACTCTGTCACCCCCCCGTGACCACTCTGAAGGAGAGCATTTTGTCTTATGTTGCCTTCTCCCTCCTCACAATGCCTCAAAGCAGGGTGCACACCGTGTGGTGATATAAATGAAGCACTTACATAATACTCTTACTATGCAATTAGAAAGCCTCTTGTATCTTGAACACCTAAGGAGAGGAGGCCTTTATTACTTTACTGGAAAAAATTCCCTTGGATTAAGATGAAGCTCCCAGTTGATGTGTAATATATTTAGCTTCCAGCAAATCCCAAAGATAATGTCTGTTTCTAATTTGGTCTTGTTTTAAGTCACAGACCTATATAAATATGAAGTAGCTATTTTTTGGGGGCGTACAAGAGGAGAGAGAAAGAACATAAGCACATCTACACACACATCAGAGAGCAAGTTCTGTCTTTGACTTTCTGCCACTGGAAGGCTCCAGGGGCCAGACCCAGTTTAATTTACACAGAGAATCTTTAAGCGACTCCAAAGGGATTTTGTCCACAAAAGCAACCAGAAGAGAAGCCAGGCTCTGTGTGCCAACTTTGACTGAACCTTTTCACTGCTTGGTGGGATAAGAGGAAAGGTCACCAGTAGCCAGATTTCCCTGGTGGGATATGGTTCCTTTGAAGGACCTCTTGTCACCTTATTTACTCTACTTCCAAGCTTCTCTGGCAGCACAGACCTTGCAGAGTCTCTTACCATATTGTGATGCTGCTGGAATGTAGTTAAGATGAAGGCATCTAGCTGTAGGCTTGACAGTTTCTAGAAAGCACCATGATATACTTGGGTGAGGGGGGAAGTGGTATGAGGGAAGGTGTCTGGATATTTTTTTGCTGAAATGTTGCATCTGTTCTTTTCCATGCCATTATTCTTGATTCCCAGGACAGGATTTCTACACAGCACTGAGGGAAAGAAAGAAAAAAATTACAATGTCTCTTGGCTGTGTTACTTTCTGTTGTTTCTCATCTGTGCGAGGGAAAGGATGACAGTGGTCTCCCGCTCTTGCTTTCAAAGACCATTCTGAAGTCTTTGAAAAATGACTTCCTGTGGAAGCAAAAACTCACTGTTCAGCAAAAGCGATGTTGCTGTGATACCACTTAGGAATGTGGGTTGCAGGGTCTTGAGGCTCCCGTTGTCTCCTGATGGTCAGTGTCTCTGGCCAAACTGTTTTTCTCCTGAGGAAATGCAGACCTCTATGCTGGCTGCCCTGCCAACTGCATCCCCTATGGTGTACATCCATTGGGCTTTGTGGGACATGTAACCTGGCTGGGAAGACTGATCTGGCTGAGAAAAAACCAGCCATTTGGCACCTGGATGCACCTTGGCTCTCAAGGCAGCTCATGTGCATGAAAGAATTTCTAGCAGAACACGTTTTCTTTGATGGAGAAATCCTTTTGGATTCCAATCCTTTTGGAAGAAAACCGCTTTTGGCAAGTGTTCTGCTGAAACCCAGCTTTTATCTTCTTTCAAACAGCTTTAATTGGAGCTTTATGCTTTAAACAAATAGAAACATGCACATACATCTGCTTCTTTCCATGACAGGGGCCCAAGGGGGCAAACGTTGAAGGATGTACCCTAAAAATTATTTCCATGGACCCTTCCACCTGATCCAGTGGCTCCCATATTTATGCTAAATCCCCTTGGAGGAAACTAGGACTCTGGATATTTGTTTTGCTTCTTGTCTGAGGCCAGCATTTCTCCCCCCACAGAGACCAGTGCTGGAACCACCTTACATTGAGTCTTACCACCGTGTTTGCACCTACAATGAGACCAAGATGATGACAGTGAAGCTGCCCAAGTGTGCCCCTGATGTGGATCCCTTCTACACTTATCCAGTGGCCATCCGCTGTGACTGTGACATCTGCTTCACTGCCACCACTGAATGTGAGACTGACTGAGCTCCCCTTTCCCAACTTAGGAGAGGAGGTGCCAGATTATTCCTTGGCTTCATACCCCTGGTACCTCCAGCACTGAATAGAGTGTGAGTGAGTCTAAAATTTGATCTCACTCTGTAGTGCTCCTAATCTTCGACTTTCCTGGGCAGATCAGGCTTAATCCCCTCTCCTCACTTTGTTCAAAGCATTATTGCTGTAGAAATGTAGCACACACCCTGACAATGACAAATACTAGGGTAAAGTAAGTGGTGCAGTTTCCCTTCCTTACAGGCTTTTCATGCTGTGTGACCTTTCTTCATGCACAATGTGCATGCAGACTGAAGTCACTGTGCAGACTGAAGTCACTGTGAGGTGGAAACAGGGTACAAAGGTGTTACCACCTCTGTTACAGCCTCTTTGTTCATGTCTGGTGTTTTAACTCCTTACAAGTAATGTAAATGCAATTACCAATATGTACACAAACACACACACACACACACACACATTAGCTCTTCTTTCCCTGAGATCCATCAGGAACAACAGTCAGAGGAAAAGCCTTAAGACCAATGAACTGGAAATGAGTATCCAAATTGCTATCTTGAAATTTGGGTGGATGCATACTTAGCTCTGACTCAGGAAAGTACTTAAGCTCATAATTGTTTTTCTTAATATGAGTGGACTTTTACAATTAAGCACAATATTTCAGTGATTTGCTTAATTTGAACTATTCTGATGAAAAAAAAAAAAAAAGTTACATTACAAGAGGTAATTGCTTGAAAAACCAGAGAGAAGCACCTAAACTCTGTAAGCTCCAAAATGCATGTCTACCCATCTGCTGTTGTCTAGGGATAGAAACTAAACTGACTTCATGTAGAATAAGCAACATTCTGTAGAGCCTAAGGATTCTCTCCTGACAATTTTCAGAGTTAGAGGAACAAAACCAAAACACAGTGATTGTTGTTCATTTCAGTGAGCCCCTGGCTGAGGTGGTGGGAAAGAAGAGAGAGTTACAAAGGGTGTTCCTACTCTTCCCTGAGCTGCTCAGCTCCATGGAGATCTGCTTCTCGAAGGGTGCACACAGAGCTAAGGGGCAGCCAGATGTGCTTGCATCTGTGGAGTGATCAGTCATGTGGCCAGCGTGGGTGAGACAAACCCAGGACAGGAAAGACGGCAAATGTGCCAAGTGGTGGTTCACACCTCAGACAAACTAGGGGGCACCAGGAGGCCTGCAAGTGCGTTTTGGTGACCATAGACACCCAAGTGGGTTGGAACTAGATGATCCTTGAGGTCCCTTCCAACCTTACTATTCTATGATTCTAAATGCCTTTGTCCTCTGGTTCCTACCTGCAGGAGGACAAACCCATGTTCATCCCTTAATTTTCCATTTGGTTTAGGGAAGAATTATGTGAAAGTAGGAAGATTTGCCAAGAGGGGGAGGTTTACAGAAGCTTAGGGGAAAAAAAAAAAAAAAAGGAAAGAAAAAAACCACCTTCTCAGGTAACCATTAGGAGAGAATTGCTGCTGAGAGTAATACCTGCACCTGCTTTCCCTCTAGTTGGGTGTCTTCTGGCTGGAGTCACCTTCATTTCCAGGAATGCATACTTGAGACTTCCCAAGTGACCTGTTCTCACTGAGACAGATGTAATTTAAATTGTAGTTTATTAGTTGCTGCCAGTCATTTTGTCTGTGGCACTGAAAAAGCTACTCTGTGTTTGAGTAGGAAGGAGATGATTTTATGACTAGCTCTTGTAATTCTGGTGAGTAACTGATGTGTCCAACAGCAGCAAGAGCAGTTTTCTGCTGATGGAAGTTTAACTACCTTTTTAAAAGTCCTTGTGTTTTGTTTTAAATGGCATCTCATAATTCCTCTGATCTTATTATTGTTTTCACTAAAATCACAGCTATTATGGGAAACCTGAAAATGATTTTGTGTCCTTAATAAACCTCAAAATTGTAGTATGAAAGCAATTTAAGACAACATTGTCCTCCTTTATTTATACATAGAGATTTCTCATGCAGAATACATATAAATTCCTACAAACTCTTTGTCAGACCTGTGAACACCTGCAAAACATCTTGGTGCTGATGTGAAGTCACTTCCTTCACTGGATTTCTGTCACGGAGTCTGGCTGTGCTGTAGTCTCAGGATTAGAAGTAGTGTTAGAAAGTGGCAAACTTCCTTCCTTTGGAGCCAGCTGGAAATATGGGCTCTGGCCAGATGTGGTGAGGCAGTAGAAACCTCAGCAAGTGTTCAGACTGCAGAGTATAAGAGTTTTGATTGATGAAGGAGCAGCCAGATGGGGGATGGGGGGGTGTGTGTGGTGTGTGGAAGAGGAAGACTGGGAGGGATGTACTGACTGAAACCAAGCTAACACTTCTAGATGGTCTTTTAAGGAGAAAAGCACAAGTGAATGAAGATGCTGTGGATCTGCCACGGGTGACAACAGAACAGACAACACCAGAACCCACCAAGCTAACCGACTAGTGCGCATGCTTCTTTCTCCAGCTCTGCTGGTTTCCCATAAGTGGGCACACAATGACTTTCAAGGAGCCATCTTCTTCCCTGTTGCTGGTATTGCCACAATTCTGGGCCTTTTTTCCAGAAGTTATTACACTACTAGGTTTCCATTCTGTCGAATACTGACACTTGCAACCATGTGTTTGGGCAGTCACATCCTTTACACTGCAGCTGGGATCGTATGACCTGTTCAGAGTTTGCAGGCAGTCAACACAGGCCACAGGTTTCAGAGCATGAGAAGCCACTTCCCAGGCCGCCTTCATCTCCTTGGGGCTCTTTAATGCCCTTTAAAGCTACAGATTTAAATCTCACTGTCCCACCCATTCAAAGTAATAAACAAACTTTCTGCCTTTGGTGCATAAGTTTGTTTGCAAGGAGTGTGTGTCGTAGAGTCTGTCACATCTCACCATGTATCATCTCTCCCATGAAAACCCCTATTTTTTTGCAGCCTGGACGGTGACCACCAGCACTAAACAAAAATTACAGAAGCATTACTGTTGGACTGGATCCAGAGGATGATCAGAGGGCTGGAGCAGCTCTCCTATGAGCACAGGCTACAAGAGTTGGGGCTCTGCAGCCTGCAAAAGAGAAGGCTTCGAGGAGACCTTGTAGTAGCCTTCTAGTATCTGAAGGGGGCCTACAGGAAGGCTGGGGAGGGACTATTTACAAGGTCTTGTGATGACAAGACAAGGGGCAATGGGTTTGAACTGGCAGAGGGGAGACTGGATGTTAGGAGGAAGTTCTTTCCAGTGAGGGTAGTGAGGCACTGGCACAGGTTTCCCAGGGAGGTTGTGGTTGCTCCCTCCCTGGAGGTGTTCAAGGTGAGGTTGGAAAGGCCTTGAGTAAACTGTACTAGTGGGAGGTGTCCCTGCCTATGGCAGGGGGCTGGAACTAGATGATCCTTGAGGTCCCTTCCAACCTTACCATCCTATGATTCTATTAGAGCTGGGAAAGATCTCCAAGTCCAACCCTCTACCCAACACCTGCATGAACCACAGACCATGTCCCTACACCAGACTATAGTTTAGTGCTGGTCTTGGCAGTACTGGGTTAATGGTTGGACTCCATGATCTTACAGTTTTTTTCTGACAAACTAGTGTATGATTCTTTCACATGTCTTGCACAACATTCAGTTTCTCTTACCTTTTTCATTTTGATTGCACGTTTAACTGAGCAGCAATAATCACTTTGTGCTTTGATTTTACACAATACTGTTCTGTTATATGGTAGCAACAGAAACCTGCCGGGTCTTGGAAGTGCATCTCCCCTCATTCCCGTGCTATAGTTGGTGTGCCTAACCAGGCTGACAGTGTCAGAAATCAGACTAATTTTACTTTTGTCTTCAAACTTGAGTTGTGGGGAGAGGGAGGACAGGAAGCCTCCCCAGATTCATGTTTCCTGCAGTGACTGTATTTCTCTTTGAGGGATGGGACAGGCAGCTCCCTCCTGCTCTTATTGTACTCACATGAAAACATAGGAACCGCTGCCCTGGGTCAGAGCAAGGGACTGTCTCGCCCAATATCCTGCTTCTGACAGCCAGCAGCAGATCCTGAGGAAATGTGATGACATCAGGGTGCAGAGGTATCCTTCCCTGGCTTTATCCACCCAGATTTAGCAAGCAACTGTTTAGGAAATTTCTGCTCTGGAGGATGCATTTAACACCTTGTTATTAACCCTAGGTGCTGTTACTTCCTGGACAAAGTCTGCCTATGCAAAGTCTAGTGGCTAAAGCTGGATTCTTCCAGGGGCAGGTAAATTAAATGTCTTCTAGGCTACATGCTGTGCCCTCCTGAGTTGTCCTCACTCCTCTGGGGATATATCCATTAATAGCATCCAGGGATTTGGGCTGTGGTGCCTTTTTGTTAGAAATAGACCTTGTTGCCCTTTGTCATTGCTGTGTGAGTGCCTCGGGCAGGGACTGGTTAAGCCTTGCTTTAGTCCAATCAGTGTTAGGGATGTTGTTCAGCAATGGTGGGATTTATAGTCTTAGTTTGAAGATCAGATGATCTGGTCCATGGGAATGCTTCTGGTCTTGAAATCAATGGTAATGGAAAACTGGGTAACAAAGGAACTATCTTTGGGTGTTAATTTTTTTTTTTTTTTCTTCATGAGATCCACATTTCTGCACTGAACCCTTGGAAGACTGGAACCAGTCATATTCTATTCAGGAAGGACAGGCAGGGGAGAAGGGGAGGG
>VWZE01007135.1:118221-138884 GCA_013396675.1 Eubucco bourcierii | reverse complement strand
GCTGAGTTGTTAACTGGGGTTAAACCGTGGCAGGAGAGGAGAAGGAGGAGGAGAAGAAGAGAAGAGAAGAGGTAGAAGGAGGAAGAAGAAAAGAGGAGGAGAGGAAGAGGACTAGAAGAGGTAGAAGGAGGAAGAGGAAAGCAGGACGAGAGGAGGAAGAAGAAGGAAGAGAAAAGGAAGAAGAGAAGGCAGAAGAGGGTAGGAAGAGGAAAAGGAGAGGAGGAGGAAGAGGAGAGGAGGAGGAAAAGAAGGCGAGAGAGCGAGAGGAGAGGATAGGAGAGGAGGAAGCGGAGCCGCCCCGGCGCTCAGCAGCCGAACTCGCCGAGCCCTCTCCCTCCCCCTCCCGTTCCTCCACGGTCCCGGTCGGGGCTGTTTTCCGCCCCTGTCTCGGTACCATTCCCAGCCAGGGAACATCAAGGTCACCTCTTGAGCGACAGCAACAAGAGCCCCGGGTCGGGGGGGCGGCTCCCGTGCCCCTCTCCCGCCCTATCCCGCCCCACCCCGGTGCTTGGCGGCGGAGCCCCGCAGATGTTGCTCTTCCTCCTCCTCCTCGTCGGCAGCCCCAGCAGCTCGGCAGCCGCTCTGGGGGTCACAGGCAAGTCTGGACCTGGGCAGGACGGGCGGACGGACTCGGGGGAAGGTCCGGGACCCCCATCGTGTCTGGGTGTCCTGCGTGGTGCCGCTCCTCACGGGACCATTTCGGGGGGTGGGGGTTCGGTGATTTTGGCAGCCGGAGCCTTTCCCTGCAATTCGATGGGTGTTTTGTCCCGGTTCCCTTGGATTAGGAGCAAAAGCGATCCCCAAAGTTGGGCACTTTCTTTTCCCAGGATAAAAGCTTTTCCGGGAGGAGCAGGAAGGGCGGTGAGGGTTTTCCTAGCTCTTAAAGCGGCTTCCTGACGACAGCCATCCCATGGGAAACAGCTCCTCGGGTTCCATCACCCCCAAGAGGATTTTTGTGCCCAGGGAGGGTTTCATAGAGGATTCCTGCACCCAAAGAAGGTTTTATGGAAGGTTCCTGCTCCCAAGGAGAGTTTTGTGTGCCCAAGTAGGGTTTTATGACGCCCAAAGAGGGTTTCGTGAAGAATTCCTGCTCCCAAGCAGGGTTTAATGGAGAGTTCCTGCTTCCAGGGAGGTTTTCATGTGCCCAAGGAGAGTTTGATGACAGCCAGGGAGATGTTTTCTTCAGCCCAGGGAGGGTTTCCTGCACCCAAGAAGGATTTAATGGAAGCTTACTTGTGCTCAAGTGAGGGTTTCCTGCAACCAGGGAGGGTTTTCTATAGCACAGGGTGAGTTTTCTGCACCCAGGGAATGTTCCTTGTGCCCAAGGAGGACTTTGTGTGCCCACGGAGGGTTGCCATGGTCTCAAGGAGGGCTCAGGAGGTCGGGTTGAAGCTCAGCAGCCATGTGGAACCACCTCATTTCTCCCTCAGCCCGCACACTCTCCCCTTGCTACTCTGCCGACCTCAGGCCAGCATCGAAGAGCCTGGTCTCAGCCGTGGGCTGCACGGTGCTCCTGACGGTACCAGCCCTGAACACCAGCCAGGAAGTCTTCTGGGAATACCAGTCTGGCCCATGGGAAGGAGTCATCCTCAGCTACACTCTAGATGGAGCCACCAACACCTCTCGCCCCTACGAGAACCGTACCAGGTTCAACCAGACGGACTCCTCGCTGCAGATGGTGCTGCAGAAGGGCGATGATGGGCTCTACAGGTTCAGGGCTGGCTTGGAGACCACAGACTGGTTCCAGCTGCGTGTGGTGGGTGAGTGATAAGGGGACAAACCCAAGTCTGGCAGTGGGGAACCACGGGTCTGAACGCTGACACTGGCTTCCTCTGAACCTCTCCCCAGAACCGCTGCCCGAGCCGGAAATTGTGGGCAACGTCTCCGTGAAGGCTGGGGGCAACACCAAACTGGTTTGCAGCGTGCTGGATGGGAAGGTGGACTCCTACTGGTGGATGAAAAACGGGGAGCTGCTGCTGGGCAGTGACCACATCCAGTTTGTGGACCATGGCACCTTGTGCATCCTCAAAGCCTCCATGAACGACAGTGGCTACTACACCTGTGTGGTCCGCAACGAGGTCAGCCAGAACGAGGCCTCCTTCCTGCTCCATGTCCTCAGTAAGTGAGGATTCTCCCTGATGTCCAGGAGGAACAGCCCCCAAAGCCTCATCCTCTTGCATGGTGTCCCCAGTGCCTCACCCTCTTGCCTGGTCTCCCCAATGCCTCACCCTCCTGCCTGGTGTCCCCAATGCCTCACCCTCCTGCCTGGTGTCCCCAGTGCCTCATCCTCTTGCCTGATACCCCCAGTGCCTCATCCTCTTGCCTGATGCCCCCAAACCCCTCATTCTCTTGCCTGGTGTCCCCAGTGCCTCACCCTCTGCCTGGTGTCCCCAATGCCTCACCCTCTTGCCTGATGCCCCCAAACCCCTCACCCTCTTACCTGGTGTCCCCAGTGCCTCACCCTCTTGCCTGGTGTCCCCAGTGCCTCACCCTCTTGCCAGGTGTCCCCAAACCCCAGATTTCGTAGTGCCTGGTGCCTCCACGTCCCTGCTGGCAGCAGGTTTTTGCTCAGAGGTTGTGGGAGGGGTGTTGGATTTGGGCTGGCTGCAGGGACTCTGGGCCTTCTCCTCTGCAGATTCTCCAAACGTGGTGCTGCCTGTAATCCTGGCCTGCGTGCTCGTCGGCTCCCTGGCTGGTGAGTGGTGGGGCTGGCTCATCTTTGGGTGCTGTGGGTGGGTNTCTTGCCTGGTGTCCCCAATGCCTCACCCTCTTGCCTGGTGTCCCCAATGCCTCACCCTCTTGCTCGGTGTTCCCAATGCCTCACCCTCTTGCCTGATGCCCCCAACCCCCTCACCCTCTTACCTGGTGTCCCCAGTGCCTCACCCTCTTGCCTGGTGTCCCCAGTGCCTCACCCTCTTGCCAAGTGTCCCCAAACCCCAGATTTCGTAGTGCCTGGTGCCTCCACGTCCCTGCTGGCAGCAGGTTTTTGCTCAGAGGTTGTGGGAGGGGTGTTGGATTTGGGCTGGCTGCAGGGACTCTGGGCCTTCTCCTCTGCAGATTCTCCAAACGTGGTGCTGCCTGTAATCCTGGCCTGCGTGCTCGTCGGCTCCCTGGCTGGTGAGTGGTGGGGCTGGCTCATCTTTGGGTGCTGTGGGTGGGTACTGGGTGTGAGGATGGGTGGGGTGAGAGGGCCTGGGCTGGGCTGATGTTGCACGTCCGTGATGGCTCCTCCGTTTCCAAAGCCTCATCCCCACGGTGGGGGTTGGGGCTTGTCACTGCTGTTGTTACAAGCAGGGTGTCTCCAGCCCCAGAAAGTGATGGAGTGATGGTGTCTTGGTGTCTTCGCTTCCACCTGGGGCAATCCCAACCAAAAATCCCACCAAAATCCCATGGGCACTAGGGGAAGAGTTTTGACACTTCTCCCTGCCAGCTCTGCTGCAGTTTTCTGCCTGCAGAAGGTTAAAGGAGCTTCCTCCCTCCATGATTCTGCTTTTCTCTCCTACAGGAGTGGTCATGCATTAGAGTAGGTTGTCCCTGAAGGTGTTCAAGAAATGTGGGGACATGGCTTAGTGGCCAGGGTGGTGTTGGGTTGATGGTTTGACTCAATGACTTTAGAGGTCTTTTCCAACCTTAATGATTCTATGATTCTCCTCCTATTTTGGAGCTGCAGACCATCTCATCCCATCCCATTCCCTGGCAGAGTGAGGATTTGAAGTGTCAGGTTGCCTGCTGCAAACTGTGAGAGGGGACAAAAAAAAAAACAACTAGAAAAGCCCAAGCCTGGACCTGAGGAGAGGAGCTGGTAGTTGAAAACAGAAGTGGGAGGCTCTCCTGGGTGTTTTGGTATTGCACAAAGGTTTCAGGTTTTTCCAGTGAAGAGCCTCCAGGCACTGGGGTGGTGCTGGAGAAGCTCATGGGTGTGATTCTGCCCTCCTCATCCCCTTGACACTCCCCTTGTCCTGCTCCCCCCTGGCCAGAGCTGACCACCAGCTGGGTTTGGACCACCTGTAGGATGCAATGGAGCTGGTTGGGGAGGTTTCTGCAGCCTCCAAGCACCCACACTAAATCAGGGAGCTCTGATGGGTACACCCAGCTGGAGGTGTCCCAGCCAGTGCCATGCTGTGCCTGAGCACCATCTCTGTGGTGTTTACTGGAGGTGCTGATTTGTCCCCAGGCATCTTCGTGTGGTGCAGGAGAAGAGGTCGCCAGCGCCTGTAGGTGAGATGCCTTCAGCTCTCCTTCTGGGGGTGGCTCTGCCATAGGTACCAACCAATATTCCATTGCATGCCAGACTAGATTGGGTGGGGAGGGACCTTTAAAGGTCATCTTGTCTAGCAGACAAGACTAGAATGGGTTGCTCAGGGTCCCCCAACAACCTGACCTGCAATAGTGCCAGGATGGAGCATCTGCCACCTCTCTGGGCAGCCTGGGCCAGGCTCTCACCACCCTCAGTGTCAAACATTTCTCCCTTCTCTCCAATCTGAATATGCCTCTTCTAGTTCAAACCACCACCCCTTGTCCTGTCACAACAGGCCCTGCTCAGAAGTCTGTTTCCAGCTTTCCTGTAAGTCCACTTGAATTCCTGCAAGGCCACCAGAAGGTGTCCCTGGAGTCTACTCTTCTCCAGGCTGAACAGCCCCAGACACTCACAGCACATCTGGGACTCGGATGAGGCCAGAGTCTGGTTTCCAGTAATGCTTCCAGAGTGACACAAAGCAGACTGCAGCAGCCCCTGGGGCAGAGCAGAGGCAGCTGGTGTGCAGCCCCACCTCTGAAACCACCTCCTTAATGGATGGGTTGGTTTTGAATCCTCCAAGGGGCTCCAGAGCTTTCTGGGAAGGGACTGATTCTTGAAATCTCCTTGGAGCTTGCTCAGTCTCTGTGAGCACAAAAGACCTGGGCCACTTCTGAAGCCTCTTGGGGAGGGTGAAGACAAAGATGTGATGCCCTAAGGGTGGAAAAATCCATCCCACATTGCAGCCAGTTGAAAACAAGAGACCTCTTGGCTGTCTTGTGCAGCCAGCTGCCAGAATACTCCTCCCAGAGATAAGTTGTCCAAGGTAGCTCCTGAAATCTGGAGTAGAGGACAAGTCCAGCACTTCTACTACCAACACCCTGCAGCTGTCTGAGGTCTCAGAAGGTGTCTGAGTGGCAGTTGGAGGAGCTGTATCAAGGAGATGGTTTAGATGGAGACCTTTCTTCTTGCAGGTAAAGAGCTTGGGCAGCTCTGTCCTTGCTGCTTTCTCCAGTGGTGGTGGTCGTGGTGGAAGATGCTGCCTGGGGAGTGCTGAATTGTCTGCTGCTGCCCCAACCTCTTCTGGGCTCACCTCTGAATTGCTCAAGCTGCTGAACTTCACAACTCTGTCAGCCACCACCTTGGACTTCTGTGTTGTGCTGCCCTTCCCCAGGACCTCTTGTGCGTCCCTGGGGCACAGGTGGGCATGGTCCTGCCTGATGACCCAACTGCTGCTGACCTCTCCTGGGGCTTCCCCCAGAGGCTGTGTGGGATAAGTGCTTTTAGATGATTCTGGAAAGAGCCCACATCCCTACCAGACAGACACATGGTCCTGGGGAGTGCCATGGTGCTAGGTCCTGCTTCCTCAAGCTTTGAGCCCCTCATTGTGGTGTGCTTGGGGCTTCCCAGGGGGGCCCAGGGGCTGAGGTTGTAGATGTTCTACTTGGTTTGGCAGTTTGGGGGGAATAAACTGGATTTCAGCCTCAGCTTGAAGCTGCAGAGCAGGTTGTGAAGGTCCATCCTGCAGGTGCAGCCACGTGGTGACAAAAGGCACCTCTCTAAGTGGTTTGCAGAGTTGTCTTGGGTCACTTGGGGGTTTTTATCTGTCTGTTGCTACCAATAAAGCTCCTGGTTGCCCCAGTTGATGCTCTCGTGGTCTTCAGGAGTGGGAAATAACTCCTTGGTGGAATCTAAAGCCTGTGGTAGTGGAGGGATATGCTCCCTGCTGCTGGAATCTGCACCAGCTTTGGTGGTGGGTTGGAGATGCTGGATTTAGCCCTGGTGTCCTCCAGTTCTGTGGGAAGGTGTTTAGCTGCCACTGTGGAGCTCCTTCATCCCCATCCTGTCCCTCATCTGTTTTCTCCTGTGGTAGTCACAGCCTGGGGGACTGAGCTGGGGTTAAAAACCAGCCCAATAGCCCTGCTGAGGAGCTGTCTCAGGGTATTTTTAACCTCTGTCAGTTTCCTGAGTCAGCAGGGCCTGGCAGGCAGCCACCTTGGCACAGACACCAGTGCCAGGGGTGGCTGGGTTTGCAAGAAGGTGCCACCTTAGTGAGACAAGGTCAGGGATGCTACTGGGGTTCACCCTGTGGGTGCTTTTCAGAGGAGGCTTAGCTTCCAGGTCTGGCTGGTGGCCTTTGTCTGCAGGGTTATTCAGGAGTGTGCCCCAGACCCTTCCCCAGCTTTGCTGCCCTTCTCTGGACCTGCTCCAGCCCCTCAGTGTCCTTGAAGTGAGAGGCTCCCAGGCGGACACTGAGGGGCTCCAAACTGAACCCAGGGTTCGAGGTGTGCCCTCACCAGTGCCCAGTCCAGGGGGACAATCCCTGCCCTGCTCCTGCTGGCCACACCATTGCTTACCCAGGCCAGGATGTTGGTGGCTTGCTTGCCCACCTGGGCACACACTGGCTCACTTTCAGCTGCTGTCAGCCAACACCCCCAGGTCCTTTCCTGCTGGGCAGTTTCCAGCCACTGCTCTAAGGCTGGAGCCTTCCTGGGGTTGTTGTGACCCAAGTGCAGGATTCAGCTGTTGGTCTTGTTCACTTTGCTCTGCACTGGGCTGACTGGGCAGCTGCTCCCAGCCCTACCTGTGCTTGCTGAACAGATGCTTGCTCCTCCCAGAGGTGCCCATAGCTGCAGAACTTTTGTCTGTCACTACATGGCAGGATGTTTTGGAGGAGAATCACAGAACAGTAGGGGTTAGAAGGGACCTCTGGAGATCATCCAGCCCAACCCCCCTGCCAAGTCAGGTTCACCTGGGGCAGGTCACACAGAAAAATGCCCAAGTGGGTTTGGAATCTCTCCAGAGAAGGAGTTTCCATCACCTCTCTTGGCAGCCTGCTCCAGTGCTCTGTCACCCTTAAAGAAGTTACTTCTCGTGCTTTTCTTGAGCATTTATTGACAAAGTGGAGGTGCTGGTGAGGACCAAAGGCAGGGACCAGTGCCCACTGTGGATTTCCTGAAAGAAAGGACAAGGGAGTTAGGTCCACAGCTGGTCTGGCCACGCCTATGGAGGTGTTACCAGTTTAGTGCCCATCAGACCTCTCCCAGGAGCAAGGGTGGTCTGCAGTGGACGGAGTCGCCCTGCAGGGAGGATCCATAAGGATGGATCCAGAGTCAGGCAGCATCCCCAAACTGGGATTTGGTCTCCTGGAGAGAAAAGCTAGGAGGGAGAGGCTCCATTTTGGGTAGAAAAAGCAGAATTTGTAGCAGAGTGGCACGAGGGGGTGCAGGACTCTGCTGCTGGGAGCAGCCCAGGCTGTGCCACCCCCGCAGCCCAGGCTGTTCCACCCCAGGCTGTGCCACCCCCGCAGGCCAGGCTGTGCCACCCCGGCAGCCCACGGCTCATCCTTTTCTCAGCCCGAGCTCTTTCCCTCCTCCTCCAGCTGAGCCATCCAAGCCCCTTTGGCCCTTCCTACTTTCCCAGTCTCTTCCCCACGTTTCTGGACTCATTCGCTCCTTTCCAGATGAGAAGTTTGTTGCTTCCAGTTCTCATTGCTGCGGTTGTGGAGGGTAGTTGGAGCTCTTTCAGAGTCTCAGGTCCCAGTTGTGTTCTTCGAGGATGCTCCTGGTCCTCAGACCTGTGAATATTCCCCAGGGACACCCTGAATCCAGCCTGGTGTAGCATGAGGGATGTCCCAGGGCAGCCAACAAGATAAGGAACGTGGAAAGAGATCCCTTTGCTACACACAGCATCCCAGTCCCTCTCGCACCCTTCCTGCCCCGCCCACAACATCCCAGCCCATCCCACATCATCCCAGTTCCTCCTGCATCATCCCAGCCCCCCTCCCAGTATCTCAGCCCCTCTCACGGCATCCGAGCCCAACCCACACCATCTCGGTCCCTCCCACAGCATCCTTGCCAATCCCACCTCATCCCAGCCCAACCCCACACCAGCTCATCTCACATCATCCAAACCCCTCCCACAGCATCCCAGCGCTTCCTGATAGGGATTCACTGAGGCTGGAGCTCAGGCTTCCAGCGAGGCTTGAAGAACAGAGCTGAAGGGAAGTGGTGATGGGTGAGCATTGTCCCCCGGGCAGCTAAAGTGGAGCCCCCAGCACCCTCCTGGATGCACCAGAGGAGCCCTCGAGCCTCATGTCAGCATTCCCACTTCATGGATGACAAGCAGCATATAGCTGAGGAACTGAGAACTTCCCCTAGGGCAGCAAAACCTGGTCCAGCACCTGCTGGGGCAGGAAGGGTGCCAGGAGAGGAGGTGGGAAGAGGATGGAGTCATCTGCTCCTCGAGGAAGCATGGTAGGGATGCAGATAAAGATACTGCCCCTGGGTACGTCTATTAGACTGGATGGAAACACATCAGGTTGGGGTTTCTCTGGTGTCCCTCATGGATGAAGATGTCTGCAAGCTGAGCCCTTGGCAGAACTTACTCCAGCATCACTTAAAATGTGAGTTTCCTGCAGAGGAAACTCCTGAAAAACATGGGATGGATGCGAGTCTGGTGCAGGGTCTTGTGGAAGTGACATCAGCTCAGGGCAGCCTAGTCCAGGGATGCTTTAGAAGACAGAAAAGAATACCCAACCCTAAAGGTACACTGAGATGCTATGGAGCTGCCCTTCCAGGTCATCATTCCCAAGGATGGGGACAAAGGAGCCTGCAGGTGGCAGCAGCAAGCAAAGGGGAGGAGTGGGTGTGGGGCAGAGGGTCCTGGGGAAGGTCGTGTGACATGGGGACACTTCCCTTGCAAAGCTGAGGGGAGGACACTTGGGCTGAAAAGTGATTTTGGGGAGAATGAAAAGGAACACAGAGAGAAGAGAATGATGAGGGGCTTTGGTGGGTAGAACCTGGGCTGTACCTGGAGAGTGTGGAGACTGAGGGGCTGCAGAAGGGCAACGAAGCTGGTGAAGGGTCTGGAGAACAGGGCTGGTGAGGAGTAGCTGAGGGAACTGCAGGTGCTCAGCCTGGAGAAAAGGAGGTCTGAGAGGAGACCTTCTGGCACTCTGCAACTCCCTGAAAGGAAGTTTGACCCAGGTGGGGGTTGGGCTCTTCTGGCAAGGAAAAAGCGACAGGACAAGACACCATGGCCTCAAGTTGCCCCAGGGGAGGTTTAGGTTGGACATGAGGAACAATTTCTTCACCTTGAGGGCTGTCAAGGCCTGTCCCAGGCTGTCCAGAGCAGTGGTGGAGTCCCCATCCCTGGAGGGGCTCCAAAGCCATGGATGTGTGGTGCTGAGGGATGTGGTTTAGTGGTGACCTGGCAGTGCTGGGTTAAGGGCTGGACTCCATGAGCTGAAAGGTCTCTTCAAACCCAAATGACTCCACAATTCTGTGATTCTAAGGCCCGTGAGAGGGGAAGGTGTGGTCTTAAATCTGCCATCCCTGAGAACCACCAGCTACAGCTGGGGCTGCACTCTCCCTAAAACCACTGCAGGTCAGGTCATTTGGGGCTCTGAGCAGCCCTGCTGGCTGCAAGGGTTGGAGTGGATGAGCTTTAATGGTTCCTTCCAACTCAAGTCATCCTCTGAGGCCATCATTCTGTGATCTCCTCTTCTGCAGTTGTCTACACTAAGTCACAGCAGGAACACATTCCAGCTGGGACTGCAACTCCAAGGGCCAACTTTTGATTGACATCTGCATCATTTTTGTGTCTTTTTGCTTGGTTTTTGGTATACTAAGGAAGCAGCTGTGGCAGTGTGGGTGAGGGTGGCCAACCTCCAGCTTGGAGATCTGAGACAGTTCCTCTATCATGGCAAAGCTGCCTTTGGGTGGTGATTACCATTGCCTGTGTGATGCCCACCAAGGCTTACTTGTGTGCTGAGCACCACTGCCTGGGTTTTGTTTTAGCCTGGGTTCTACGAAGTGAGGTCAGGGAATGTGGATGGGAGGAACATCATTTGTCATCTGGACTTGCTCCCTGGTGACCTGGGTGACACTGTTTTGGAAAGGTTTTTGACTAGTTTGTGTTAAGCTAGAGGTGGAGTTATGGATGCCTCACTTTGACCAACAGCACCTTTCCAGCTCCTTGGAGGGGAGGGCTTAGTCACAGTATCACAGTATCACCAGGGTTGGAAGAGACCTCAAAGCTCATCAAGTCCAACCCATCACCACAGACCTCAAGACTAGACCATGGCACCAAGTGCCACATCCAAACCCACCTTGAACACCTCCAGGGACGCTGACTCCACCACCTCCCTGAGCAGCCCATTCCAGCAGTCAATGACTCTCTCAGCCAAGAACTTTCTCCTCACCTCCAGCCTAAACTTCCCCTGGCACAGCTTGAGACTGCATCCTCTTGTTCTGGTGCTGGTTGCCTGAGAGAAGAAAGCAACCTCCTCCTGGCTACAACCACCCTTCAGGTAGTTGTAGACAGCAAGAAGGTCCCCCCTGAGCCTCCTCTTCTCCAGGCTAAACAATCCCAGCTCCCTCAGCCTCTCCTCACAGGGCTGTGCTCGAGGCCTCTCCTCAGCCTCGTTGCCCTTCTCTGGACACACTCAAGCACCTCAATGTCCTTCTTCAATTGAGGTGCCCAGAACTGGACACAGTACTCAAGGTGTGGCCTAAGCAGTGCAGAGTACAGGGGGAGAATGATCTCCCTGCTCCTGCTGTCCTAATGTGGGACCCCAGCTCCTGACATGGAGATGACCTGTTACAGAATCACAGAAATACTCAGCTTGGCAAAGCCCCTCAGGATCATTAAATCCAACTCATAACTGTGCTCTACAAAGTTCACCCTAAACTATATCCCCAGGCACCACATCCAAATGAACTTTAAACACGCTCAGGGTTGGTGACTCAACCACCTCCCTGGGCAGCTCATTCCAATGTCTGAGCTCTCTGAAAGAATTTTCCTAATGTCCAGTCTAAACCTACCCAGTCAGAGCTTGAGGCCATTGCCTCTTGTTCTGTCACTATTTACCTCTGAGAAGAGACCAGCAGCAACCTCTCCACAACCTCCTTTCAGATCATTGTAGAGAGCAATGAGGTCTCCCCTCAGCCTCCTCTTTTTCAAACTAAGCAGCTCCCTCAGTCACTCATAAGATTCAGTCTCCAGGCACTTCCCCAGCTTCCTTGCTCTCCTCTGCACTTGCTCCAGCACCTCCACATCTCTCCTGTATCGAGGTGCCCAAAACTGGGCACAGTACTGGAAGTGTGGCCTCACCAGAGACAAGCACAAGAGGACAGTCACCTCCCTGCTCCTGCTGGCCACAACATTTCTAATCCTAGCCAGGATACTATTGTCTTTCTTGGCCACCTGGGCACACTGCTGGCTCATACTGTTTGTCTACTACAATCCCCAGCTCTCTTTCAGCTGGGCTGTTTCCAGCCACCCTGCCCCAAGCCTGTAGCATTGCTTGGGGTTGCTGTTGCCCAAGGACCTTGCATTTGACCTTCTTGAAGTTCATCTCATTAACGTTGGCCATGGACCCAATCTATGCAAGTCCCCTCTGTAGAGCCTCCCTGCCCTGGTGCAGATCCACACTGCCACCTAAGTTGGTGTCATCTGTGAGCTCACTGCTGACACACTCTGTGTCTTCATCAAGATCATCAATAAAGATGTTAACCAGAAGTGGTCCCAACACTGAGTGCTGGGGGATGCCACTTGTGACTGGCTGCCAGCTGGATTTAGCTCCACTGACCACCACTCTTTGGACCATCTTGCCCAGCAGAGCTGTTGTGATGGTTTGGGAGTTACCTGCCACCCCACACCCTCCCCAATGAAATCACCCAGACTAGACTCAGCCTCCTGGAAGTTAAGGCATGAAGCTGTATTTACTTCTTAGCACAATGCACAAGCATGTGTATTTATACACACACTATACAGTTGTACACAAGCTAAGTAATACAGAAACACAAAAGTCCCTCCACAACAATCAGATTGCCAGGAGGCTCTTAACCCAAACCTCCCCTTTCCCTCCCTTCAGCAATAACCAGACCAATCCCTGTATAGCTCATGTGCTAAATCTGGAGAGATTTGAGGTGAGATGTCAAAAAAAAGACAAGAAGGTGGTTAGAGGAAATAAAGGCCTAGATCGGATTACAGTTAAGGCAGAAGCAATCACAGACTGCCAGAGTGAAGGAGCAGAACAACTGCTAAGAACTAGCTGAGAGGTGTGTAAGAAGTGAGTGCCTTATCTATATTTTGACTAGGTGATGTCTCAGCAGAAGGAGGAGTGCTATAGGTTACTGTAGTGGTGGTGGTGGTTTTTTTTCCTTCTCACAGCTAAGGATTTAATTTCTCTCAGTAAAATACTCCATGATTGTTTGGGAGTTTCTCGCCCCCCCCACGCTATGAAAATCACCCAGACTAGACTCAGCTGGCTGGAAGTTAAGGACTGAAGCTATAGTTACAGCTTAGCACAATACACAAGCAGATATTTACACAATATCCATGAGTATTTACAGGAATATGTAAGTTAAAGGGAATACAGAAACACAATACCCCTCCCAGAAATCAGAGTCCCCAGGAGGGGCTTCCAACCACCCTTCCACCTTCTTTCCACCTCTCTATCCTATCCCAGGGTCTGGCTTATGTGCAAGGTGAGTTTGGAGGATGGGCCAGGGGAGTTAGAAGCAGAGTGGTTAGTTGGGTTACACAGCAGGAAGAAGGCACAGCAGCCGGTGAGTGAGAGACTATATTTGTCTATATTTGTGTTGTTGTTTTTACACATCTCAGCGAGCCTATGAGTGAAATAGACATCACCACTGTTTGTTTGCTCTTCACAGCCTATCATCTACTTATTTTCATGAAAATATTCCAATT
This sequence comes from Eubucco bourcierii, assembly GCA_013396675.1. NCBI lineage: Eukaryota > Metazoa > Chordata > Aves > Piciformes > Ramphastidae > Eubucco > Eubucco bourcierii. The sequence goes on along the minus strand of VWZE01007135.1, from coordinate 125,932 downwards.
AGCCTCAAACCAGCAGAGCTGTGCTTGTCCAAGCCATGGTGCCTGAGAATTCTGTGGGGAACATTGTCAAAGGCTTTTCCAAAGCCTAGGTTGACAATATCCCCAGCCTTCCCTTCATCCAATAGTCATAGAAGGAGACCAAGTTAGTCAGGCAGGACCTGACCTCCATGCATCACTTACTCCCCTGACTCGGTTGTGGGAATTCACAAGGCAGGAATTATAAAATATCACAGTATCACAATATCACCAAGGTTGGAAGAGACCTCAAAGCTCATCAAGTCCAACCCATTACCACAGACCTCAAGACCAGACCATGGCACCAAGTGCCACGTCCAAACCCACCTTGAACACCTCCAGGGACGCTGACTCCACCACCTCCCTGAGCAGCCCATTCCAGCAGTCAATGACTCTCTCAGCCAAGAGTTTTCTCCTCACCTCCAGCCTAAACTTCTCCTGGCACAGCTTGAGACTGTGTCCTCTTGTTCTGGTGCTGGTTGCCTGAGAGAAGAAAGCAACCTCCCCCTGGCTACAACCACCCTTCAGGTAGTTGTAGACAGCAATAAGGTCCTCCCTGAGCCTCCTCTTCTCCAGGCTAACCAATCCCAGCTCCCTCAGCCTCTCTCCATAGGGCTGTGCTCGAGGCCTCTCCCCAGCCTCGTTGCCCTTCTCTGGACACGCTCAAGTGTCAACAACTCAGTTGTTTTATTTCCGGAAAGCCCCACCCACAACTCTATACAAATTAATTGGATGGGTTCAGAAATTCAGTCAGGAAAATCTTCCACAAGGATGCTTACAAGGAATGTAGTAATTCAGAAAACTCAGAAAAATGGAAAAGGTTTGCTATAAAAAAATAGCTTTGCTGTACCTACAAATAAAAGGCAGCCTGGAGCCCTAGGGAGTGTCTACGCTACTCACGGTGATGGAGTAGGCATTTGGAGATAGTCCTTTGGCTCCTTGTCTGCAGTCTTTTGTGGCAGTGCCTTGAAATGCAGATTGTGGGGCAGCACAGGGTAAAGCTCAGGCTGCATGTACCTACGATTATGGCAGGGGCAGGTCCCTTCAACAGGTAGGCAGGGTCTGACGGTTGAGAGCGGGGATCGTGCACTTTCTCATCACTGTTCTTGCAGATGCCCCTCAAGGTCTGGCTCAAGGGACCGACTCCAGGTCTAAGTCAAGGTCTGAGTCCAAGGCCGACGCTGGCAGTCCGACGCTGGCAGTCCGACACTGGCAGTCTGACGATGGCAGTCCGTCGCTGGCAGTCCGACACTGGCAGTCCGACGCTGGCAGTCCGACGATGGCAGTCCGACGATGGCAGTCCGACACTGGCAGTCCGACGCTGGCAGTCCGACGATGGCAGTCCGACGATGGCAGTCCGACGCTGGCAGTCCGACGCTGGCAGTCCGCCGATGGCAGTCCGTCGCTGGCAGTCCCACGCAGGNGATGGCAGTCCGACACTGGCAGTCCGACGCTGGCAGTCCGACGATGGCAGTCCGACGATGGCAGTCCGACGCTGGCAGTCCGTCGCTGGCAGTCCGACGCTGGCAGTCCGATGATGGCAGTCCGTCGCTGGCAGTCCGTCACTGGCAGTCCGACGCTGGCAGTCTGTGGCTAGCAGTCCCTCTCAAAGTCCCTCTTAAAGTCCCGTTCAAAGTCCCACTAGATAATGTGTCCCACTGCCATATATCTGTGCTGGGGCGATTTGCTCTCCCCCGTTCAAGCATGCGAGGGTGGGGTGAGGTACTTGACACCTACTCCTTCCACATTCCAAACCCCTGTGTGATGGTTTGGGAGTTCCCCACCCCCCCCACTTTGTAAAATGACCCAGACTAGACTCAGCCAGCTGGAAGTTAAGGACTGAAGCTCTATTTACAGCTCAGCACAATGTACAAGCAGAGATATACACTATAGACAGGAATAGTTACAGACATAGACAAGTTAAAGGTAATTCAGAAACACAACTCCCCTCCCAGAAATCAGAGACCCCAGGAGGGCCTCCCAACCACCCTTCCACCTTCTCCCCAACCCTATACCTTACCCCAAGGTTTGCCTTACAAGCAAGGTGAATTAGGAGGATAAACCAGGAGGGTTAGAAGGAAAGTGGTTAGTGAAGATTAATTGGCAGAAAGAAGCCAGAAGCTAGACCACCCGAGACGCTGTACCCCTACAGACAGACTGACTTAATCTATGTTTTGGTCTCTTCTCTTAACCATCTCAGCAAGCCTATGGGTGAAGTAGACATCACTAGGTTTTCCTTTCACAGCCTATAGTGTCATTTTCTCTATTAAAATATTTCAATTAGCCTCAAACCAGATGTAGGGGGGGAGCAGAACAGTTTCGCACCCCATTCAAACCTCCGGTGGGGCAGGGCCTTGGGTGTGCCCCTCCACATCCCCTTCCTTTCTCTGTCCTTGGAGTTCTTCCAGCTCCTGTGGAAAACAGAGAGAGAGGTGGCACTAAAGCAGCTCTTCAGCCATGCTGTGAGGCAGCTGCTGAGAAGGGGACAGGTTGTCCCAGCCCTGGGATAAGCAACCCCTGTGCATGCTGCTGTGGCACTTCAACATCACAACTCTTCTTGAACATTCCCAATCCTCTTAGACGTCCCAGTCCTTCTCAGGTATCCCAATCCCTTTTAGCTGTCCCAAGCCCTCTTAAAGATCCCAGTCTCTCTTAGACATCCCAAAGCTTCTTAACTACCTTAAACCCACGTAAACATCCCCATTCCTCCTGGACATCCCAGTCCATCTTAGACATCCTGATTGTTCTCAGGTATCCCAATCCTCTTCAGCTATCCCAAGGCCTCTTAAAGCTGTGTGGCACAGTCGACTTGCTAGAGGGCAGGGATGCCATCCAGAGGGACCTGGACAGGCTGGAGAGTTGGGCCCAGGCCAACCTGATGAAATTCAATAAGGCCAAGTGTAAGGTCCTGCACCTGGGTAGGCACAATCCCAAGCACAAATACAGGCTGGGTGGTGAATGGCTGGAGAGCAGCCCTGAGGAAAAGGACCTTGGAGTCTGGGTTGATGAAAAGCTCAACATGAGCCTGCAGTGTGCACATGCAGCCCAGACAGCCAACCGAGTCCTAGGCTGCATCAAGAGAAGCGTGGCCAGCAGAGCAAGGGAGGTGATTCTGCCCCTTTACTCTGCTCTCGTCAGACCCCACCTGGAGTACTGTGTGCAGTTCTGGAACCCTCAGCACAGGAAGGACATGGAAGTGTTGGAGCGGGTCCAGAGGAGGGCCACAAAGATGATCAGAGGGCTGGAGCAGCTCTCCTATGAGGACAGGCTGAGGGAGTTGGGGCTCTTCAGCCTGGAGAAGAGAAGGCTTCGAGGGGACCTGATAGTAGCCTTCCAGTATCTGAAGGGGGCCTACAGGAAGGCTGGGGAAGGATTATTTACAAGGTCCTGCAATGACAGGACAAGGGGCAATGGGCTTAAACTGGCAGAGGGGAGATTTAGACTGGATGTTAGGAGGAAGTTCTTTACAGTAAGGGTGGTGAGGCACTGGAACAGGTTGCCCAGGGAGGTTGTGGCTGCTCCCTCCCTGGATGTGTTCAAGGCCAGATTGGATGAGGCCTTGAGTAACCTGTACTAGTGGGAGGTGTCCCTGCCTATGGCAGGGGGTTGGAACTAGATGATCCTTGAGGTCCCTTCCAACCTTACCATTCTATGATTCTATGATTCTATGATTCCCTGTCCCTCCTAGATATCCTAATCCCTCCTGAATGTTCCAGTCCCTCTTAGACATCTTGATTGTTCTTAGGTATCCCAATCCTCTTCAGCTATCCCAAGGCCTCTTAAAGATATCCTAATCCCTCCTGAATATTCCAGTCTGTCTTAGACATACTGATTGTTCTTAGATATCCCAATTCTCTTCAGCAATCCCAAGGCCTCTTAAAGATTCCTTGTCCCTTTTAGATATCCTAATCCCTCCTGGACATCCCAGTTCCTCTTGGACATTCCAGTTCTGAATATCCCTATCCCTCACCTCCCCCCTCCCAGAGAGAGGCCCCTGCAGCAGTGTGAGCACCAGCACCTGAAATGCAAGGCTGCAGCATCAACAGCCCCTGGGCCATCCACCCCTGGACCAGCAGCAAGAAAAGCAAAAGGTGGACACTGCTGACCCTCAAACCCCTCTGGCACCTCTGGAGGCAGAGGGGGGCAGAAGAGGCTTAAGGCTGTAGTGCTGCATGGGCTTGAGGTTTCTGTGAGCAAAGCAGGGTGAAGGAAGCAGAGAGTGAAGCAAGCAGAGGATGTGTGTGTCTGTAGGATTGGTGGGGGTGTGAAGAGCTGTGGGCATCCTGTGGCTTGTTTTGGGTGAGGAGCAGCAGAAGGTGGTATTTTGGCCCCCAAATTTAAGGGCAGCAGCCTGAGAAGTGACACAACTCAGGACAGCCAGGAGCTTGTCCAGGCAGCACTCAGACCATCACCCAGCCCACCTAAAACCCAGCAAAGCTCCCCAGGATGTGGCAGGGATCTCACAGGACCAAGCTGAACCACAGCACCACCTCACCCAGTCTGAAGACCATTACACCCCACAGGAAGGCAGTTAGATGCCTCCTCCTTCTCAGCAATTAACCATTCCTAATTATTCCCAGTCCCCATCCCATGGGGGGCGGTTCCAAAGCCAAGGAGATGTAGTGCTGAGGGATGTGGTTCAGTGGTGACCTGGCAGTGCTGGGTTAGTGGTTGGACTGAATGAGCTGAGCTCTTCCAAGCAAAGTGATTCTGTGACTCTAAACATCCATTATGGATTAATTATTAATCATTAACTAATGAGGATGTGCAGCAGCAGGGGACCAGCTAATGGCAGGGAGTTACCACAGTGACCGCCTCTGGGGCGCTGGCCCTGTACTCTGTCTTGTGGATCTCCACCCTCTTTCTACAGTGATCTGGAAAGAAAAGAAAAGTTGAGGGAGTTCCTGGGTTTCCAGAAGTAGCTCCTGGGTTTCCACTGATGCCCTGGGGACTCAGAATGCTTGCTGCATGTAGTGGAATGGAGGAAGAGAAAAGGGCTGCAGGGAGCGAGGATGGTTTAGTGGCCATGGTGGTGTTGGGCTGATGGTTGGACTCAGTGATCTCACAGGTCTTGTCCAGCCCAGACAATTCTATGGTTCTTTGATTCAGCCTCTCTCTGGGTTCCCTTGGTGGCAAAACCCAGGGGAGCAATGTTCTGGGGAGGAAAGCAAGAAGGAAGCATGGAGAATGGATTTCTGCTCATGACACCCACCCCATCTGCAAGCCCCTGCAGTTGTGACCTGCCCTCACCTTGTCTGCATGGACCCAGTGGGATATCTCCTGTAGTCATGGCTTGAAAAGCAAACCATGGAATCAAAGCATGGCTTGGGTTGGAGGAGACCTTTCAGAGCATCAAGCTCAACCCTTAACCCAGCACTGCCATGTCACCACCAAACCACATCCCTCAGCACCACATCTCCAGGGCTTTGAAAGCCCTCCAGGGATGGGGACTCTACCACTGACCTCAGTGGCTGATCAGCTGGTTGAGGGTCCCAGAAGAAGACCATGGGGTTACTTACACTGTAGGAGGACAATCAGCAGCATGATGATGACAACTACAGCAGCAGAGATGCAACTGTACCTCAGGTCAAGGGGCTCTGAGCAGCCTTGCTCTGCCAAAGAGAAGGGAGGAGGTGTCAGGAGTATCTCCTCTGGCCAGCTCCAGGGGCCAGAGCTTCGGTCCTGTGTGACAGGGAGAGGAGATCCCTGCGTGGCCAGTTATGGACCCACCAGGGTGAGCCTTGTTTAGCTTCCTAACAGCTATGACCTCCACGCTCAGCATGAAGCTGCTGCAATGATGTCAGCTGCAGGATCCCAGCATCTCAGTGTGGTGGAGGTTGGAAGGGACCTCTGGACATCATCCAGCCCAACTCCCCTGCTCAAGCAGGGGCACCCACAGCAGCTTGCCCAGGATGACAATGTCCAGTTGTGTTTGGAATCTCTCCAGAGAAGAAGATTCACAACCTCTTTGGGTAGCCTGCTCCAGGGCTCCAGCACCCTCACCCTGATGAAGTTTCTTCTCATGGTCAGAGGTTTCTTGCAGGCCCAGATGTGCAAAGCCACCTGAGCTCTCTCTCTGCCCTGTGTGAAGGCAAACCTACCCCCAGATACCCCACCAGAAGATGGGTGAGGAAGGCATGACTGGTGTAAACCTTACCATGGAGCTTCTCGGTGTTGTAAAACAAGAAGGTAGTGAACAAGAGGTTGACAATCAGTGTCGTGGGGGCCATGGAGCTGCGGATGATGTTGAACCCTGGGAGAGGGAAAATCTGCTGATGGATGAGAGGAACATGAAGAAGGAGCACAGGCACTGGGCTTGGGTGGTGTGGTGAGCAAGGAGTGGGCAGTGTCTCTGGATATGCACTGCAGCAGTGTCCCGAGGCTCTGCCCCATGCTGGGAGTGAAGAGCTGAGCAGGTTACTGCTGGGATCTTGGCAGGCCTGTCCTACCTGAGAGGTTTAGAATGTAAACAGCAACTCACACGTGTGGGCTTTGAGGTGGCTGAGAGCTGCTGGTTTCCACAGCACTGCTGCTGCCATCCAGGCTGTTCCTAGTGCTGCTCCAAAGAAGAACAACCCAGGCAAGAAGAAAGCAGCAGAAATTCCTGTGGGAGAAGTAGTCAAACAGAAGGTGAGATGGTGGCTGAGGGGAGCAGTGGGCTGAGAACAAGGCTGGAGAAGGTGGCTTGTGCCACTCCCCATCCAACTGCTGCATCAGCTTCTCCAGAGCCTCTTTCTCTGGGGAGCTTCCAACCCCAGCTGGCCACTGTGATCCTGGGCAAGCTGCTGTGGGTGCCCCTGTTTGAGCATGGGGGTTGGTCAGGATGATCTCCAGAGGTCCCTTCCAACCCTGACTGTGCTGGCATTCATGGGTTTTGAAATCTGGGAGAGCAGCATTCATCACCCATGCAATGGAGTCGTGTAGCAGGGGCAGGATTGAGGACCACAGCCAAGAAGGGTCCTCATGGTCTGGGCATGGGTCTGAGGGTGTGACTGGCTCAGCACTGCTGGCCAAGGGACACTATCCTGGAGCTGAGGACAGTTTGTGTCCTGCATGTTGGTAGCAAGCAGTGTTTATTATAAATGTTCCTAGAGGGGCAACCAGTGGAGAACAGGGAGAAGACCCACATGATTTGGTGGGGACTCACCAGCCCTGTTTGACTCAGTCATGGAATGCTTTGGGTAAGAAGGGACCTTTAAGGGTCATGCAGTACAATTGCCCTGCAGTCAGCAGGGACAGCTGCAACTAGAGCAGGTTGCTCAGAGCCACAACCAATCTGACCTGCAATGGTACCAGGCATAGGACATCTGCCACCTCTCTGGGCAACCTGGGCCAGGCTTTCACCACCCTCAGTGTCAAACATTTCTTCCTTCTCTCCAGTCTGAATCTTCCTTGTTAGTTTGAACCATCACCCCTTGTCCCGTGACAACAGGCTTTGCTCAAAACATTGTCCCCACCTAGGCCCCCTGGTTTCAAAGATCGAAGACAAACCACATCAGAGATGCTACTGAAGAGACCTGGAGGAGAGAGAAGCAATTGGAGCCACTGAAGCAAGCAAGAAGAAATCAAGTTAAATGAGACCTACCATCTTCATGCATCCAGATGATGGAGGTGGCAAGCAGGAGGATGGAGGAGACACACATCAGGATGTAGCTGGACAGGGAGATGTGATTCCATGCTTCCATGTCTGGGGGGG
>VWZE01007135.1:96976-112976 GCA_013396675.1 Eubucco bourcierii | reverse complement strand
TTCAAGGCCAGGTTGGAGGAGGCCTTGAGTGAGCTGTACTAGTGGGAGGTGTCCCTGCCTATGGCAGGGGGTTGGAACTAGATGATCCTTGAGGTCCCTTCCAACCTTACCATTCTATGATTCTATGGAACTGCCTTCCAAGAGGTTACCAGGATCAGGCTCTAAATGCCTCCATGTGTTTGGCCTGCACAGCCAGTGTGACACTGTGCTGAGACTGCACATAGCATTGCATCCTGTCTGCACCGGAAAGCCTCCTGCCAAGACAGAAGCCCTGGAGATAACACAGATCATCCAGAGAGTCAGGACCAGGTCAGAGCTTGTCTGCCTCCTTTCTCCAGCACCCAGAGGCTTGGGGGAAACTCCAAAGCCTATAACAGCTTTGAGACCACCGACAGCAACCCTGCCATGAGCTTTGGGTACTGTCTGACAATATTTTGTGAGTAAACACTCCAAGCCTCTTGTAATCACTAACTGCCTTCTGCCATAAGCAGAAAGGAGCTTCCTGCGTCCATCTAGTGGGTAAGTGGGATAAGTGACTGCCAAAACCTTCTCTTCCAGTAAAAAACGTTTGCCTTTGCTACTTACCTCCTAAAGGGTTCCAGTTTTGCCTGTTCCCTGTATGTATGAATTTCCAAACCATGCGTTTTGAACCTTGTAAATAAGTTTTCTTCCGAGTTTTAATGTTCACAAACAATTGTCATAGTTACTAACAATCCCTGCCTGGATATCACAATTAATATCCATTATTAATTTTGCATTCTTTCGTGACAGGCAGTGTCTCACCACCCTCACACATCCAGTCTAAATCTCCCCTCTGCCAGTTTAAACCCATTGCCCCTCATCCTGTCATTACAAGGCTCTGCAAATAGTTCCTCCCCAGCCCTCCTTTAGGCCTCCTTCAGACACTGGAAGGCTACTGCAAGGTCTCCTTGAAGCCTTCTCCAGGCTGAAGAGCCCCAGCTCTCATAGCCTGTCCTCATAGCAGAGGTTCTCCAGCTCTCTGATCATCTTTGTGGTCTCCTCTGGACTTGCACTAACAGTTCCATGTCCTTGTGCTGGGGGCTCTGGAATTGCACACAGATGCAGAGCAGGAGGGGTTAATTACAATTCCATTTTCCTGTGTTTTGGTTTTGCAGCTCAAGTTTCTAAATGAAGTTCCTGGGCTTGAGGCCAGAGGCTTGGATTCCTCCCTCCCCCACCAAGATACAGTCTTAAATGCTTCTTTTGTTCTGCCAGTTCCTTGCCGTTTGAAAGGAACAGGACTGCAAAGGGAACTTCTGCTCATCAGGATCTGCTAATGGGGACCGAAATCAGTGCAGTTCCATCTCTGGATTGTGCAATGGTTTGTCTGAAGGCATATTTAAAGGTCACCTAATCCAACCCCACTGCAGTCAGCAGGGACATCTGCAACTAACAGTAGGTTGCTCAGAGTCACAAATAACCTGACCTGCAATGGAGCCAGGCATGGGGCATCTCCCACCTCTCTGGGCAACTTGGGCCAGGCTCACAACACCTTCTGTGTGAAATATTTCTCTCTTCTCTCCAAGTTGAATCTTCCAGGTTGAGTTCAAACCATCACCTTTTGCTCTGTCACAACAGGCCCTGCTCAAAAGTCTGTCCCCAGCTTTCTCAAAGCTCCTAAGGGCTTTTGTCCTGAAAATGTTTTATCTTCTCCCCAGGGGAGAAGGCAGCTTGTTTAATCTGTAAGTAGGACCCCAGAATCTACCCTTGGCTCTGCAAACCTGAGGTGTGAGAACTGTGTCACATCATTACTGGACAGAGCAAACAAGAAGTCACCTCTGATATCTGCAGCCACCAAACTCACCAGAACCATTGCATTGGAGCGACTGGATCTCATTGCAAAGGTAATGTTGGGTTCTGAAAAGGGAACAAGCCAGAGGAACAGATAGTGCAAGGAAAGTCCAGTCATGCAAAGAGGGAAGAGGGTGAAGTGGAAGTTCAGAGGCTGAGGGAAGGGTGCACCATGGTTGGAGGGTAGAGAAGAAGCTCACAGGGAAGCAATCTTTAGCCACAAGGTGGAGGAGAGCTGCTTGTGACAGGTGGTAGTGGTGCCCATGTGTGGTGATGTAGCAGCAGGGAGGGAGGAGGACACCTTTGCCAGCACCGCTGCATCCCAGAGCAGGGATGCAAGGAGAGCATAGAAATGCTGCAAGGAAGAGCTCTTCAAGTTGGTGCATGGCCAACATGGGCCCCACTTAAGTCCCCTTCTATACTCACAGCATGCAATGGACACAAGCAGCCAGGTTGACATGGCCTCTTCAAACCAGCAGGAGGGAAGTGCTCTCTGGGATGGTCACCCTAGAGGTAAGGTCCCTGGGATGTTCTTGTGCTCTTGGGATCAAGTCTTTGGAATGGTCACTGTAAGGATGAACTCCTTGGGACAGTGACATCGCTCTTGGGATGGTTACTCTAGGCATGATGGATGGACCTGAAACAGACACCATGAGAAGAATACCATCACTGTCTGCCACAATGGGCTTGAGGAACATGCAGGATGCTCAGTGCAATGACAAGGAAGCCCCCAACCTTCTCCACACATCCCCATGACACTGGCATCTCCATGGGTGGCACAAGCTGGAGCTAGGAGGTTGCCATACAGCAGCCCAAGTCCATGCCACTCATAACAGCATAGTTCAGGGAAAACACCAGGGGCATATCTGTGCTCAGAACCTACTGATGATGAACCATCATGACTAAAACCAGAAAGATCTCCTAGATACAAAGGCCACTGATACTGATACCCAGCAGCATCAAGGAGCAGAGCTACTGGGGGAGGGTAAGTGCTCAGCTGCTTTCTTCAGCCCTTCCTCTGTGTCCTGATGTCATGGGTCAAGTTGAGTCAACCCATGAAACCCAGTTTCAGCTGTGACAACTGCTTTTGTCTACTGGTTGGAACCACAACACCTTGGCCTCCAGCATAGTGCTGTGTTGTCTTTCATTTTAATGGAACGCATAAGGAAAGCCTGGAGCAGAAGCACTCTGCAGCCCACAGGAGCCTTACAAAGGGGTCTCTGTATGGAAGAGCTTGGTCTGTGAGCTGTGAGCTGAAGCAGCCCCAAATACTACATCCTGAATCAACAACGGCTGTGTCATGGGAAAGGAATTGGATTCCACAGTGCTCCTTGCTGCTGGAGAGGGATAAGAGGCTGCTGGAGGGACTCTGGGACAAAGAAAAACTCTGCACATATTGAAGCTGCCTCCTCATCACTGCCTACTCCTTTTCTTCCTCTTCTCATACCCCTTCCTCCTCTCCTCCTGCTCTCCTTTCCTCTTCTCCTCCTTTCTCCTCCTCCTCTTCTGTGGTTAGCAAGTAGCAAAGCCGTTGGTAGTTAACAATGTCTGGCAGGAGCCAAGGGTCCTGCGGTGGTCTGGTGTGCAGCCTCATGACATGAGTACTGCAGGCTTTGCTGCCAGTTCCTCCTTATCACATCACCAGCACCCCATCGCAGGGGTGGAAGAGGAGCTGTGGTCGTTATCAGCCCTGACAAAAGGAAGGCAGGTGGGGCTCTCAGGTGGGGGTTATCCATGGGCTGGGCTGCCGGAGCACCACGATTACCCAGAGACCAAGTAAGGGAGGCAACGCTAGCTCCTGCAGAGGGCTGTCATGTCCTCCAGAATGTCCTATAGAAGCTCAAGACCTGACTGTCTCCTGAGACAGCCTAGTGGGCAAGGACAGACCTTGGCCTATGGAGAAGTCAGAGGAGTGTGTGGTTTACCAGGACAAAGGTCCACTCCCACAGCAGGACACTTGTGGCTGGTACCATCCGGCCTTTGAGAAGGGTGGATGAGAAACGTCCAAACCGCTGCATGGTCTTTCTACTCTTCTAACCTTCGCTTTCCCATCAGAGAGTAAAGAGCAGAGAAGGAAACCATTGTAGCGTGTCCCCCTCCCCCCACCCCGGCAGCCTGAGCAAACAGAACTTCCTGAGCCACACCAGCTCTGCTCTCACGTCCGCTGCAGCACAATGGATAAACAAACCGCTGCAGGGGAACAGCCGCTGCCGGAGAGAAACGAAACGGGCGAGCAGCACCCAAGCTTTGCATGTCAGGGAAAGCAACCGCAGGTACCGAGAGCAGCACAACTCTTTGCCAAGCTTCCTCACTACTGATGCAGCTTAAGAAGTCCCAGATCTGTTGGTGTGCAAACCGTGAAGAGAGCAACTAAAAAGCAGACGACACAACACCCAGAAAAGGCCGTATTGGTAGGTCAGCTCTCCCTCCGAAAACTGCGGCGTTCCGAGCATTCCAAGAAGGATATTGAACGGCGGGCATCCGCTCCCGCCCCGTCCCCACGGCTCCAGCCTCACCCTACCCCGCTCCGGTCCCACCCTCACCGCTTCAGCCCTAGGTGGCACCGCGATCAGCCCCCCGCTGATCCCCGGCTGCCCTTCCAGTCACTCACAGCACCCATCGAAGCTACCAGCTCCAGCGAGAGGAGGATATGACACAACAAAAGGAGGAGAAAGTTGTTCACTGAGAGAGTCATTGGCTACTGGAATGGGCTGCCCAGGGAGGTGGTGGAGTTGCCGTCCCTGGAGATGTTCAAGGCGGGTTTGGACGTGGCACTTGGTGCCATGGTCTGGTCTTGAGGTCTGTGGTAATGGGTTGGACTTGATGAGCTTTGAGGTCTCTTCCAACCCTGGTGATACTGCGAATGCACTAACAGCGGCGGGCAGCCGTCAAGCCCCTCTGTCCTGCGCCTTCCCCGGAAACGAGTGGGGGTGACCTCTTTATCTCCATCTTTCTCACTTCCACCCCTATACCTCCACTCCTGCTGTCTCCATCCTTCCCATCTTCATCTCCATCCTTCTCATCTCCATCCCTCCTCGTCCTTCCACTTCTGTCTCTGCTGCTTCTACCTCCATCGTTCAGCCTCTATCCTTCTCATCGCCGCTCCTCCCACTTCTTTCTCACTTCCATCATTCCACCTCCAGTCCTGTCACCCTCATCCTTTTCACCTCCATTGCTCTACCTCCATCCTTCCACCTCCGCCTCTCCATCTCCACCCCTCTGTTCTTCTCACCTCAGGTTCCATTATGCTGCCTCTGCCGTCCACGTCATTTACCATGAGGGGATCAAGGGCTGGAACAGGCTGCCCAGAGAGTTTTCAGAATCTCCATCCTTATTAGCACTCAGAAGCCATCTGCCCATGGTCCTGAGTTATCAGGCATAATCAATGTTCCTCATTCATCTGACAGATGGTAGCACCCGAAGCTGGACCCATATCTGGGCAAGCACAATAAATACAACTGCCAGGCAACAAAATAGTGGGGCATAAGGCTTGAAAGTACACCAGCCATGTTTTCAGGTGGTTCCTGCTTGAGCAGGGAGGTTGGATGGGATGATTTCCAGAGGTCCCCTCCAAACCCCACCATGCTGTGGTTGGGGCATTCTGTGTTTCCCACAGGCAGAAGTGGGAGACTTGGTTACATCTGCAAGAGCCCCTTAGCGGGGAGTCTGAGAGAGAGAGACAAAGAGCCACAGAAATAGGTGAAGTCTCCAGCCCTACCTGAACATCACATTGGGTTCCTGCTGGAACAAAGGCCATGTCTCCTGAGATACCTGTTTGGGTCCACGAGCTGCCTCACCCCTGATGACTCTCCACTGCCTGGTTTGCTCCATGCAATTGCCTGATGACAAAGAGGTCGCAGAGACCTGTGTGAGACATCTCGCAGCTTAAATTCAACAGGCTCTGAACAGCCATCCCGAGAGGAAACTCTGAGTCCACTGAGCCCCAACAGTTAAACCATAGGTGTCAGAATTTGACTGATTTTCAGTTTTGATTTTAGTGTCCATGACCTTTCATCTTTGCAGGCATGGTTGCAGGGTCCTCCTCCCAAGCTGAGTTCTCTGGAGAGTGGTCTATAGAAAACCCATTTCCTGCTGAGGTAACAGAATATTGTTTGGATGTGAGAGGCTGAAGAATTATTTGTCTCTGTGGAAAGAGACATTGAGGTGGGAGCAGCTGGGAGGTGTATGTGACACTGCCTCTCCTGACAAATCAAGGAGAAAGACTCAACAATCAAGTTAATAATCCAGATTCCTACTGAGCATAGGAGTGAGACATTCCCCCCATGTAGGCAGCAGCATCCCAATCCTGATGTCCCCATCACTGGGGGCTCAGTGGAGATGCTGGCCCATACTAAAGAGGAAAGTCAGCACATAGACCATGTCCTTATCTCTCCTCCTTTCTTGACTCCTGATCTTCAGTTGCATCCTCTTCTTGAGATATTTGGAGGAGGTTCTATAGAAAGTTTGGTTCTTGCTGAAAGAAGAGGCTTGTGGATTCAGGGGGAGGAAGCCTGACACCTCCACCCAAACCACAACCTGAAAACACCTGCACCAGGGAGCACAAAGCCGAGCAAGTGGCAGGAAGGAGCGGATGTGTTCGGCCACCTACATACATCTAAAACCAGCTGCAATCTCACCAAGGTGCGAGGTGAGGTTCATGGAACTAAGTTTCAAAGTTTCTTCTCTGCTTTAGGGTTCATTTGAAAGTGAAATTGAAAAATGGAGGTGGGAGATAGGGGCTTTTGGCCTCCCCCAGTTCTGTGGTGAAGAAAAAAATAGGCAGAAATGAGTTTATTTCACTGCTGTTTATTACGGCTATTGCAGAGCTCAGCCCCCTGAAACTCAGAAGGTCTTAGGCCATCTGGAGATAGGTCTTAGGGCAAACCTTAGTCTTGCACAACCAGCTCTATGTGACCTGGCTCAAGTGGAGGGGCTAGACAAGGTGACCCACAGAGGTCCTATCCAACCTCAACGATTCTGTGATTCTGAGAGCCTTGAGCCCATCAAACCCAGGAGAAAGGTCGAGTTGAGATCAGCTGAGTGAGTGACACCCTGACCACTCTCTAAGAGGGGGAAACAGTCTCCTTGTGGCTGGGCAGAGTCATTTCAAAGGACCTGGAAAGAAGAAGAGATGAGACATGCTGAGTGTCACCAGAGCCACAGCTTCTTGTGTCCCCAGCCCCACATACCCAACCTCACATGTCCTCAAGACACAGCAAGACTCCACAGAGGGCTGTGATAGTCCTTCCTCTGCACCTCAGGGTGGTTTGGGTTGGGGCAAGGAGAAGCTGGGTGGGGGTCATGAGCCTGTGATGACCTAGAGGCTCTCCTGTGGGGCATGTTTGTTGGCTAGAGCCAAAACCACTCATGGCATGGGCAAAGTCCTAAGTGCTGGAACAAAACCAGCAGAAATTAAAGTTTGAAGGCTTCAAGGTGGAACCACTATGAAAGGTTTGAGAACACAGCCAAGCACTTTGCTGGCTGGGGATGTCCTCCAGAGCTGCCCACTGAAGGCAAGGTGAGTTAAGAGGCTGGGAGAGCAGTGCTGGTCTGGGTCTTTCTTGAGGTTTAGGACTTAAGGCATGGGAGACTTTCCATATCCAGCTCTTCTCCTTTCAAGAAGATGTGAATTGGGAGACCTTCTTGTGGCCTTCTAGTATGTAAAGGGCTCTACGGAAAAGATGAAGAGGGACTCTTCATCAGGGAGGGTAGGGGTAGGACAGGGGTGATGGTTTCAATGCAAAGAGAGAGATTCAGACTGGAGAAAGGGGAGAAATGTTTGACACTGAGGGTGGTGAGAGCCTGGCCTAGGTTGTCCAGAGAGGTGGGAGCTGCCCCATCCCTGGAACCATTTTGGGTCAGGTTGTTTGTGGCTCTGAGCAACCTGCTGTAGTTGCACCTCTTCCTGCTGGCTGCAGGGCTGGACGAGCTTTAAAGGTCCCTTCAGCCCAAAGCAGTCTGGAGTTCTAAGAATTGACATGGAAAAAGGCAATAGAGGACCTACCTCTCCTTGTCCACCCAGCTGGAGTCATGTTCCTCCAGCCGCCTCTGAGTGGTGTGATCTGTGGAGGTGGAAGTCAGGAGAAAGTGTGTGAGAGGCCCTGAGCATGCAGCCTGGCAGCTGGTACTGCATGGCAGCAGCTGGGGCTCGCTGGGGAAGGGCAAAGGTCAATTCAGAATTCCTGTGGTCTTCAGGTGGAAGCACACTGCCAGGGGCAGGGGGATGGAGGACTTACAGCAGAGGAAGATGGCCAGGAGCGGGACAGCTGCCACGGCTGCCGTGCTGACCGTGAGGGTGGTCAGGCCCACGAGCTCCATACATCCTTCTTCTGAGGCCAGACAGGTCCAGTGTTGGCACGAGGCAGCGTCCAGAGGAGGAGACAATGAGGCAGGAGGCAGAGTCCAGAGGAGGAGACAATGAGGCAGGAGGCAGCATCCAGAGGAGGAGACAATGAGGCATGAGGCAGCGTCCAGAGGAGGAGACAATGAGGCAGGAGGCAGAGTCCAGAGGAGGAGAAAAGGAAGGGGACAGGCAAATTTAAAGAGAATCACAGAATTGTCAGGGCTGGAAGGAACCCCAAAGATCACTCAGCTCCAATCCCCCCTGCCCTGGGCAGGGACACTTCACTCTAGATCAGGTTGCTCAAAGCCACATCCAGCCTGGCCTTGGAAACTTCCAGGGATGGAGCTTCCACCACCTCCCTGAACAACCTGTTCCAGTGTCTCCCCATCCTCCTGGTGAAGAAGTTCTTCCTAACACCCAATCTGAATCTACCCACTTCTAGTTTTGCTCACCATGAGGACATGGACAACGCCCCCCACACCCCTCCCACCAAGGTGACAGATAAAAAGGGGGGCTGTGGAAATCCAGCTTTGAAAAGAGAACTTCCCCCAAACCCATCTTGGTGGACTTTTTGATTTTTTTTTTAATTTTTTTTTTTTTTTGGTAGCAGGTCTGACACCAAGTGGCCAAGTCGAAGCGACATGGGGACTGCACACCATGGGTGACTTGTGGTGTGGCAGATCCTCAGGGTGGTCCCTGGAGCATGGCGTCTCACCGTGGCGCTGGAGGATGCTCTTTAGCAGGAAGCTGGTGGTCAGCACCACCGACAGCACTCCGCCGGGAGCGGCGTAGCCTAGCGTGCGCTGTGCTGGCCAAGGGAAAGAAGACAAAGAGACCTTCACCTGTGTTCTGAGGTGCAGATGGGGTCTGTTCTCGGACATGAGCATAGAATTGTTTTGGTTGGAGAAGATCTTTAAGATCATCCAGTCCAACCGTCAACCCAATACCCCCATGGCTATTAAACCCTGTCCCCAAGTGCCACGGATCCACTTGTTTCTTGAACAGCTCCAGGAGCAGGGACTCCACCACCTCCCTGGGCAGCCTGTTCCAATGCCTGATCACTCTTGCAGGAAAGGAATTGCTTCTCCTGTCCAACCTAAACCTCCCCTGGGGCAACTTGAGATCTTTTCCTCTTGTCCAGTCCCCTACACCTTGGCAGAAGAGACCAACCACAACCTCACTCCAGCCTTCTTTCTGGGAGCCATAGAGAGCCAGAAGGTCTCCCCTCAGCCTCCTTTTCTCCAGGCTGAACACCTCCAGCTCCCTCAGCTACTCCTTGCCAGACCTGTTCTCCAGATCCTTCAGAAGCTTTGCTGCCCTGCTCTGGACCCACTCCAATCCCTCAATGGATTGGACCCACTCCAATCCCTTGTTGGAGTGAGGGCCCCAAAACTGAGCCCAGGATCTGAGTTGTGGCCTCAGCAGCACCCAGGGAGATTATCCCTACCCTGGTCCTGCTGGACCAGCCTTAAGTCAGCAGAGAATGATGAGAGTTTGGGCACAATAAAGCCTCCTGTGGAGCTGAATCTTCTGCCAGCTTTGGCAGAACAACTCACCTGATTTGCTTTTCATCTGGATGAACATTTTAGGTTGGAAGATCACAGTGGTGGTGACCAGGAAGGTTATGATGATGACATAGGCAAGGGCGATCTCGGGCAATATGATGGCAATAGAAGGGCCTGGAAGAAACCAGGATGAGGCAGAGAAGCAGTTCTTTGATTTGTCTACTGCCTTCACCACTGGGTCCTTTCCCACTTTGTCCTGACTCCCAGCATTTTCACAGCCTCACAGACTGGATTGTGTAGGAAGGAACCCTCAGAGGTCATCCAATCTAACTCCCTGCAGTCAGCAGGGACATCTGCAACCAGAGCAGGTTGCTCAGAGCCATGAACAACCTGACCTGCAATGGTGCCAGGCATGGGGCAGCCTGATCCAGGCTCTCACTACCCTCAATGTCAAACATTTTCCCCTTCTCTCCAGTCTGAATCTCTTTTAGTTCAAGCCACCACCCCTTGTCCTGTCACAACAGACCCTGCTGCTGTCCCCAGCTTTCTGATCAATCCCTTGAAGTCCTGAAAGGCCACCAGAAGATCTCTCTGCAGCCTTCTTTTCTCCGGGGTGAACAATTCTCTCAGCCTGGCCTCACAGCTGAGGGGTTCCAGCCCTTGCATCATATTCATGTCCTCAGAAGCAAGTTCTGCATCCCTTGGCTATTTTAGCTGCCCTTCTGCAATTAGCTCTGCAGAAGGGCAATAACTGTGTCAATGGCACAACTGAGTGATGATCTCTGAGGTGCTCCAGGCCCACATGTCTGAAGTCACACACTGGGAATTGTAGAATCACAAAACCATTTTGTTTGGAAGAGGCCCTTCAGCTCATGGAGTCCAACCATGAGCCCAGCACTGCCAGGTCACCACCCAACCTTGTTCCTCAGCACCACATCTCCATGGCTTTGAAAACCCTCTGGTGATAGGGACTCCACCACTGCCCTGGGCAGGCTGAGACAGGCCTTGAAAACCCTATGGGGAAGACAATCATAGAATCATGGAGTTGTTTAGGTTGGAAAAGACTTTTAAAGTCACCAAGTCCAACCATTAAAGATGACACACATGGTTCTGTCTAGGCCCATCCCAATCTGTTTAGCTTCATGACCCTTGGTCTGCAGGACACTGCTTTCCTCTTCAGCCTCTACACCTCACATGGACCTCTCATCATGTCTTCACCCCACATGCTCTGCACAGCAAGGGCTGCTTTTCCATGCTGCATCCTACACAGGGCTGTGCCCCACACTGCCACCCCAACCCACCCCCCCCAAACCATCTCCTACCTTCCTCCCACATCCAGAGGACCCCAGCGGCGCCGGTCAGGATGGAGGCTACGCAGACCAGCCCACAGGTGTAGGCACTGAGCCACCTCCACAGCTCCCCTCCTAGACACCCAGAGCAAGGAGGGGGTGACTGCTGGGTTCCCCCAAGGTGTCCCACACCATCCCTCAACCCTTCCTCAAGGTGAGGTTCAGCCCATCCCACCCAGGATGCTTGGCCCTGGGGCTGGTGGTTTTGACCTACTCTTTGGTGAGGGTGGGTGAGAAGGGCTCTGTGCCCCCCAGTATTGTCCAGCATTAAACAAACTTTCATAGAATGGAGTCTGGTACTAATAAACAAACAAACAAACAAACAAATCTGCCTATCTACCTACCTATCTATCTCTATATATCCATCCATCCTTCCATGCTTCTGAAAAACATTTTGTACTCTGAAAGTGTCCATAGAGCACCTCAGCTCTTGGGGACAAGATGTCTGAGGAGCAGCAGGATCTAACTCAGCTTGGACATCACTTTTCACCATTCCCTTGCCAGGTTTATTTGCTCTTCTAAAGCCCTGCCAGATGATGTGAAGATGTTTGGACAGCTGATGTCCAGCTCTTACCACACCACACTCCTCACCCTCCCCCATCAGAGGAGGGGAGTGAAGGTCCACCTGCCCCCCCAGCCATGGACTCACGTATCCTTAGCTTCTCAGACTGGCAGACAGGAAAAATCAATCCCCATAGTGAGACAGCAGCAAAGACCACGGCGACCACTGCAATCCTCAGCACATCCTGCAAGGGAGGGGAGAGACCTGCAAAACCCCCACCCCGAGGAGGCAGAAGTCAGGCCAGCAGCAGGACCAGTAAGGGTGGCTCTGGTGGGCTATGAGGCAGCTCCATCTCCAGGATGGATTTAGTTTATGGCCAAATTGGTGCTTTCTGCTGTGGTCCATCAAATGTCCAGCCTGGGACACATGCTGCCCATGGGCTTCTGGCCACCACTGCTTGCCTGCACTCTGCTCACCTTGGCCAAGGACCATTTACTTGAGACCTTCTCCAAGAGGGAACAGGCAATCTCCTGCAGCTCATTCTGTCAAGGGCTGTACCTTGGTGGGATCAGAGACTGGGGACTGCTGCTGATCATCCTGTGAGGGGGAGCTCATAGGCTACAACCTCGTGAAAATTTGAAGGGATGGAGGCAGAGGGATGAGAGGTGAAATCCCAGGGAAGGATGGAGAGAAAGAAGAGTGGTGAGAGGTAAGACCCCAGGGATGGATGGAGAGGAGTGGTGGGAGGTGAGACCCCAGGGATGGATGAAGAGGAGTGGTGGGAGATGAGACCCCAGGGATAGATGGAGAGGAGTGGTGGGAGATGAGACCCCAGGGATGGATGGAGAGGAGTGGTGGGAGATGAGACCCCAGGGATGGATGGAGAGGAGTGGTGGGAAGTAAGACCCCAGGGATGGATGGAGAAAAGGAAGAGTGGTGGGAGGTGAAACCCCAGCAGCAATCACCTGCAATGGTGATGTTCAAGGAGGCTTCTTCCCAGCTTATGCCATTGCTAGCATTGCAGGAATAGCAGCCACAGTCTGATTTCTTTGCTGATGTCAGGTACAAGATGCTGAGTCTGCTGGAGAGGTGGAGAACTCTGTCTGTAGGAAGGAGCTGCCCATCCTTCTTCCAGGTGATGGTGTCCACCTTGCCCTCTGCCACATCACAGAGCAACTGGCCATTAGCCTGGGCCACGAGAGGGCTGCTCTGGAGACGAGGGTGAGCCACAGGCTCTGGAAAGGGAATGGAAACACCAAGGTTGCTCTCAGGCATCACCTGGAGGGGCTGTGGTAGGAATCTGGGATGTCATGGTCACCACAACATCCCTGAGTCTGCAAAGGTGCAACCACAGGTGGCTTCCTGATGGAAAGCTCTGTTTGAATAGAGCTGCTGCGCTCCTTGTGGGCTGGGGTAGCTTTTTATAGTAGAGGTTTTGCTTTTAGTCCTTTATGTCTTCGAGGAAATGAGACATAAAGGATGAAGTGCTTGCAGATCTGCAGTGGGGAGGAGAACTGGGTGGTGAAGGGCTGTGGTGGCCACCTTAGAGCAGAGGAAGAGCAACAGAGCAAACAAAGGAAGTGCTGTGAGTGATGTGGAGGAAGAAGCTCTGTGTTGCTGACAGTAACTCTTATTGCTGTGTCTGTACTGAGAAGAGCTTCCTCACGGCTTCTCCTTGAAGGCCTCAGTGCCAGACTTAGCTGCAGCGGTTCAGCAGGAAATTCTGCAGGAAACTGCCTTTCCGGCATGGAGTCAAACCCTTTGTCACAGGCAGGAAGGAGTCCTTGGGCAGCACCACCACAGCCTCCTCCCTCGGGCAGGGGCAGCGCCAGCGGAGCCTCCTCCCTCGGGCAGGGGCAGCGCCACCGGAGCCTCCTCCCTCGGGCAGGGGCAGCGCCACCGGAGCCTCCTCCCTCGGGGAGGGGCAGCGCCACCGGAGCCTCCTCCCTCGGGGAGGGGCAGCGCCACCGGAGCCTCCTCCCTCGGGGAGGGGCAGCGCCACCGGAGCCTCCTCCCTCGGGGAGGGGCAGCGCCACCGGAGCCTCCTCCCTCGGGGAGGGGCAGCGCCACCGGAGCCTCCTCCCTCGGGGAGGGGCAGCGCCACCGGAGCCTCCTCCCTCGGGGAGGGGCAGCGCCACCGGAGCCTCCTCCCTCGGGGAGGGGCAGCGCCACCGGAGCCTCCTCCCTCGGGGAGGGGCAGCGCCACCGGAGCCTCCTCCCTCGGGGAGGGGCAGCGCCACCGGAGCCTCCTCCCTCGGGGAGGGGCAGCGCCACCGGAGCCTCCTCCCTCGGGGAGGGGCAGCGCCACCGGAGCCTCCTCCCTCGGGGAGGGGCAGCGCCACCGGAGCCTCCTCCCTCGGGGAGGGGCAGCGCCACCGGAGCCTCCTCCCTCGGGGAGGGGCAGCGCCACCGGAGCCTCCTCCCTCGGGGAGGGGCAGCGCCACCGGAGCCTCCTCCCTCGGGGAGGGGCAGCGCCACCGGAGCCTCCTCCCTCGGGGAGGGGCAGCGCCACCGGAGCCTCCTCCCTCGGGGAGGGGCAGCGCCACCGGAGCCTCCTCCCTCGGGGAGGGGCAGCGCCACCGGAGCCTCCTCCCTCGGGCAGGGGCAGCGCCAGCGGAGCCTCCTCCCTCGGGCAGGGGCAGCGCCAGCGGAGCCGCTTCCCTAGGACAAGTTGGGAACCCTCTCCCCAAAGTCTCCCTGCTGATGTCTCCATGCATGGGGGGCTTAAGCAGGCTCACGATTGGCTCCATCATGAGTTGATTGATTTGAGGCTTAGCTCTAATCCTCTCCCACCAAATCCCAGCATGGTTAGGGTTGAAAGGGACCTCTGGAGATCATCCAGTCCAAACACCCTGCTCAAGCAGGGGCACCCACAGCAGCTTGCCCAGAATCAAAATGCCCAGCTGGGTTTGGAAGCTCTCCAGAAAAGGAGACTCCACAACCTCTGGGGGCAGCCTGCTCCAGACCTCCAGCACCCTCACACCAAAGAATTTTCTCCTCCTGTTCATATGGAACCTCCTGGATTCCAGTTTGTGCCCAGTGCCCCTTGTCCTGTCCCTGAGCACCTCTGAGAAGAGTCTGGTCAATGGGTTTCTCCAAGCCCCTTTGTGTAGCTGTTGGTCCATGTACAGCCAACTACACCTGCATCACTCACTCTGCTCTTCCCTCCCATGCCCACCACTTACTGAGGACTTCCAATAGGATCTTCTGGCTCTCCTTGGCTCTCCTGTTGACAGTCACTTTGTAGATGCCACTGTCACTCTCCTGGACATCCTCAAGCAAGAGGGATCCATTGGATGGGTGGAAAATGACTCTTCCTGGGTAGGGTGCATGGATGGCTGTGTTGTGAGACCCACTGTAGTACTGCAGGATGGTGGTGGAGCTGGAGTTGGTGCTGTTGAGGTGCTCCCATCGCATGGAGTACATGTGGGTGGTGCTGCCTGGCCCAGGGAGCAACACTGAGGATCCCACAGCAGTCACCTTTCTCTCAAAGGGTCCCACCACTTCTGCAGCTTGTGGCAAAGGCACCAGCAGCCCTGGATGGCAGGGAAGATGGGGCAACTTGGCACGGCCTGGGAGAGGCTTTGTACCTCCTGTGTCAAGAACACAGGACCTGTGGCATCAGGACAAGGGGTGGTGGTTTGAACTAGGAGAGGGAGAATGAGACTGGAGAGAAGGGAGAAATGTTTGACACTGAGGGTGGTGAGAACCTGGCCCAGGTTGCCCAGAGAGGTGGGAGATGCCCATCCCTGGCACCATTGCAGGTCAAGTTGGTTGTGGCTCTGAGCAACCTGCTCTAGTTGCAGGTGTCCCTGCTGACTGCAGGTGGGTTGGACTGGCTAAGCTTTGAAGCTTCCTTCCAACCCAAACCAATCTGGGATTTCCTGACACATATGTGGCACCTGGACCACATGGTCACAGCTTCACATGAAGCCACCACCTGTCATGCTGCCAGGCAGGAAGACATCCCACCCAGAGCACCAAAATACAGCACAGGGGGCTTGGAGACACCAGCTGTAGGGCCACCAACTCTGTCTACTGGAGTTTCATGTGTATTTGGGTGAAATCTCCTCCCAGACTGCCCAGAAGGGACTTCCAAATCCTACTCTGATCCCCATGGCTCATTCCCAGTTATCCCAGAAGCCCAGTATGGTGGGGGGTTGGAAGGAACCTCTGGAGATCAACCGGTCTGACCCCCTGCTCGAGCAGGGTCACTCACAGCAGCTTGCCCAGGATCACAACCAATCCACCTGGGTTGGGAAGCTCTCCAGAGGAGGAGACTCCACAACCTCTCTGGGCAGTTCCTGGTCTTGTTGGGGCTGAGGATGTCCACATCCTCCCAGTCAAGCAGGACACAGCCAGGTCCCCAGTTATGGGGAATTCTGGGCTTGGCATGACTTGGGCTGTAGCAAGTGCTTGGAGACTTCGAGAGGAGCTGCTGTGGGTATGGTATTGATCTCAGACACTTCCCACACCACATCTCCCCCCG
>VWZE01007135.1:66783-90430 GCA_013396675.1 Eubucco bourcierii | reverse complement strand
CTGGCCTTGAACACCTCCAGGGAGGGAGCAGCCACAACCTCCCTGGGCAACCTGTGCCAGTGCCTCACCACCCTCACTGGAAAGAACTTCCTCCTGACATCCAGTCTAAATCTCCCCTCTACCAGTTTAAGCCCATTGCCCCTTGTCCTCCTGCTTTGCTAAGCTTCATTCTCAACGTGCAATGCAGCCAGCAGCTCTCCTGACTGGAAGGAGGTGTCACGTTCATAGAGTCACAGACTGGTTTGGGTGGGAAAGGACCTTTAATGCTCATCTAGGCCGAGCCCCTGCGGTCGGCAGGGACATCTGCAGCCAGAGCAGGCTGCTCGGAGCTCCATCTGCAGGAGCTCTACAGAAGCAGTAATTTTGCCTTGAAGAGCAGAACCTGGTGGCTCCTCAGCCCTCCAAACCTTTAACACCCAAGGACATGTCTGAGTGAGCTGGAGGACACAACCTGGAAGGGTAGGAAGTGGGAGAAGATCCACTTACCCCGGTGCCGTATGCAGCAGGGGAGCAGCAGAACCAGGGTGAGGGCAATTGAGGAACAAACTCCAGCTGTGTAGTAGTAAATATGGTCTTGCTGCATGGACTCTGCTGGTGGAGAGAGAACAGAGGATAAGTGATGGCT
This sequence comes from Eubucco bourcierii, assembly GCA_013396675.1. NCBI lineage: Eukaryota > Metazoa > Chordata > Aves > Piciformes > Ramphastidae > Eubucco > Eubucco bourcierii. The sequence continues at coordinate 89,805 of VWZE01007135.1, read as the reverse complement.
GAACAGGTGATTGCAGAGGTCCCACCACATCTTCTAGAGCTTTCCTGATGATCCCAGAGCTCTCAGGGGTCAGAGGAACTGGAGATCAGCGCTGTGGCTACAGGTGAGGAGAGATACTGCAGTGCACAAAGCTCAAGTAGGAAGGAGTCAGCCTTCCTGTGCCACCTTGGGGTCCTTGTCCATGCTGCTGGGAAGATGCACAACAGCCTGGCCCCCTGCCAGGAGCTTGTAGGTCAGCCCAGAAAAATCTTCTCAGAGGTATTTCTGGCTTGGATCAAGTCACAGAGTCAAGGAGACCCAGCATGGCTGGGGTTGGAAGGGACCTCTGAAGACCAGTCCAACTCCACTGCTCAAGCACAGCAGCTTGCCCAGAATCACAATGCCCAGCTGGGCTTGGAAGCCCTTCAGAGAGGGAGACTCCACAACCTCTCCAGGCAGCCTGCTCCAAGCCTCCAGCATCCTCACAACAAACAAGTTTCTCCTGTTCAGGTGGGATCTCCTTTGTGCCCACTGCCCCTTGTCCTGTCCCAGAGCACTACTGAGAAGAGCCTGGCTCCATCCTCTCACCCTCCACCCTTTATCTCTTGCTGAGCATTGCTCAGCTCCCCTCTCAGGCTGCTGTTCTGCAGGCTCAGCAGCCCCAGGGCTCTCAGTCTTTGCTCCTCACAGAGATGCTCCAGACCCTTCAGCATCTTCCCAGCCTCCCCTGGGCTCTCTCCAGCAGTTCCCTGTATCTCTTGGATGGGGAGCCCAGAACTGGGCACAGTACTGCAGCTGTGGCTGTCCCACTGCACAGGGACAGGGAAAGAGATCACCAGGAGAAGACAACCAGAGAGAAAGAGTTGGGCATGAGGTACAGAAGGAGGTAAGGCACCATCAGGACTGCATGGCTCTGTGAAGGAACAGGCCAGGCTCAGGCAGGCTCAGTCCTCTACTCTCCCCAGTAAGCAATGGATTTAATCCAGTTCAGACCCAAGGCCAGCACTAAGGTTCTCAGCTCACCTCTCTCCTCTCGGCTCACTCACAGTGGTGGGTAAAGACGAGGCTGGAAATGGAGCATTTGTCACCTAGAGACAGCAGCCACAGGAAGCCCACACAGGGGTGAAGCTGGTCGTGGGAGACAGGATGAATGTCCTGTGTCAGAAGAGACCTGCAGCACCTCACCAGACATGGCTGGGCAGCAGCAGCTCATCCCCTCCAGAAGGGGCACAAACACTCTGCCAGCACCCACGGCCACACCTCAAATCCTAGGGTCAGTTCACTCCTCACCCACTCACTCTAAGAAGGACATTGTTGGGGCTGGAGCAGGTCCAGAGGAGGGCAATGAAGCTGGTGAAGGGTCTGGAGAACAGGACTGGAGAGGAGCAGCTGAGGGAGCTGGGGGTGTGCAGCCTGGAGGAAAGGAGGCGGCGGGGAGGCTGCCTGGCGCTCTGTGGCTCCCTGGAAGGAGGTTGGAGCCAGGTGAGGGTTGGGCTCTGCTGCCAAGGAGCAAGTGATGGGACAAGAGGAAACGGCCTCAAGTTGCCACAGGGGAGGTTTAGGTTGGACATGGATATAGAATCACAGAATGTCAGGGGATGGAAGGGACCTTGGTAGATCACTCAAGCCCAACCCCTCTGTTACAGCAGGACCAGGAACAATTTCTTCCCCTTGAGGATTGCCAAGGCCTGGCCCAGGCTGCCCAGGGCAGTGGTGCAGTCCCCATCCCACAAGGGCTTTCAAAACCTTGTAGATGTGGTGCTGAGGGTCATGGTTCAGTGGTGACCTAGTAGTGCTGGGTTCATTGTTGGACTGTGATCTGAAAGGTCTCTTCCAGCCTAAACAGTTCCATGATTCCATGTCTGGGCTGACCACACTTTCACAGACACTCACCTGGAGACTCAAGGGTGAGATGATTCTCTTGCACAGCCAGGGTGAGGCTCTGGGCTTGGTATGGTGGTTTGAAAGTGATGATGTAGACTCCACTGTGATTAAGCTGCAGGTTCCTCAGGAGCAGGGACCCATTGCTGGGGAAGAACTCAATGTCTCTTAGTTGGTTCTTAGGGCGGAAACAATTTGAGGAGCAGTTGCTGGGAACACCCCCAGCAGCCAAGGAGCACTTGTGCACTGTGCAGGAGATTAATGTGCCTGGGGAGCTGCTGAACGTCCAGGCAATGGACAATGGGAAGCAGGAGGCATCAACCAAGGTGTAAGAGACAGGCAGGAGGAGTGACTGACCCACAGTGCCATTGACCAGCTCCTGATGGAGTGTGACATGGACACCCAAGCTTCCCTCTGCAGAGAATGGGAAGTGGCAGCTCAGTAACGCTTTCCACTATGAGAGCAGGGACTGGATCCTCTTTCCCTTCCCCTCTCTAAGCCCATCCCTGTGTAGGTGGCCACACCACACCTCATCTCACCACCAGCAGCTCGAGCAGAAGCTGCTTCTCAACCACATGCAGCTGCTGCAGCTCTATTTTGAGGGTTGTTATGGAGGACAGTGAGAACTTTGCTTCTCCATGAGCCAAGGAAGCAGCCCTGGAGAAGGTTGAGTGGTGGCCTCCACCCATCCAACCTCCTCTGTGTTTGTTTCTTTGGTCACCTACATGTGGAGCATCTCCCAGTTCTTGTGTCCTGCTAGGAAATAGGGAGGCAAAAGTACAGCCAGTTCCTGATCTTCCTCTACCAGTGGATGGGGCAACCTCTGCTCCCATGACCCCAAACTGGGAATGACATCAGAGCAGGTCCCCAATACCACATACCATGGGGACCACCTCCACGGTCTGGGGGCTGCCACCACCACCACCACTCACCCAAGGATCCACCCCATCCTTCAGGACCCCCAGCTCAGCATTGACTCACCAAGGAGCAGCAGAAGGGAGCAGAGGCTCCAGGAGTGCTGGCCAGAGGACATCTCTGGGTGGCAGCCCCAGCAGAGGAACTGCAGGAGGAGGTCCAGCCGGGCTGGTCACCACGCCTCCAGCGCCGGGTCACAACCAACAGGCTCTGCAAGCATCGCTGAGCTCTCACCTCAGCAGGAGGGGAAGCTGAGGACTTCTTGAGCTTACAAGCCCAGCTTTCTTCCTGTTCTTGGCAACCACAGTGCATGGGCTGCTGCAGTGCCAGGACCTGGGGAAGCAAAGAGCTTCTAGCTGGAGATCAGCCCAGCTTGGCCCAGGAGGTTTCAGGGAAGATCTGGCTCCACTCCTTTGCTCTGTTTGCCAGAAGTACCTATTTGCACCCCCCAGGGGTGCAGATCCATGGGCAGGTTTGGGGCAGGAGAGGTTTAGTGCTGCCAACAGCCCATCAGCAAGGGTGGGGTGAAGGTGATGGGGCTTTTCTTGCACAAAACCACCCTCTCCCGCGGTGCAACCGGAGCAGAAGTGGAGTCTCAGCCATCTGCTCCAACCTTATCTTGGCCACTGCAGCTTAGAGCCAACCATGGCTTCATGGCCACAGCAATGGGACATGGGTCAGTGTTGGGCAAGCATGGCCACAGTGGGAACAGGGCTAGGAACCTCCAGTAGATGTGTGGGGTCACCTCCTTTCAGCTGGACAGGCTCAGTGGAAACTCAAACACAATTTAGAGCCCACCAGCAATGCCAAGGGGTCCCCAGGTGTCCACTCTTGCACCCTTGGGGAACAAGGAGCACAAGTCTAGTAAGGAGCAGTTGAGGGACCTGAGGTTGTTCAGCCTGGAGAAAAGGAGGCTGAGGGGAGACCTTGTGGCTCTCTGCAGCTCCCTGAGAGGAGGACTTCAAGGGCCCAGAAGCAAGCTGGGGACAGCCTTCTGAGCAGGGCCTGTCTGGGATCCCATGATGAGCCTCACATCCCTATGGGGCACTAGAGAAACCAGGGAGCTCTGGGGCACGCTGGAATCAGAACAGGCATTCCTGATGAGATCAGGAGGTGCTGGTTTCACTGAAGGACTCTGGGGAGCACCAAAATAGCGATGGACTACACCAGATGGGGAAAGGACCCAAGAGGACAAGAGGGGATCCTGGGGAGGCAAGGCAGGAAAGGAGGACATGCTGGGGTACTGGAGGGCGAGTGAGTGGCACATGGAGATGAGCAGAGGGGACACAGAGGCAAGTCAATGTGCAGATGGGGTGGGGAAACTTGTTCAGGGTGCAGGAGGGCAGGGAGAGATGTCCCCAGTAGCAAAAGGCACCAATGTGTGGGGCCCTCAGACACCCACAGATGGGAATCAGTGGCACCACCATCACAGGTCCCTTCCTCTCGAGGTGACCTCAGATTGGTTCCATTTGTCCCCAGACTGTGCTTGGCTCAGCTTCCTCCTACCTCAGGTGCCTCCAAGTCAGTTCCACTTTTCTCCAGGCAGCCTCAAATCACCCCCATCCCACTTTCAGCTTCTCTCCATCACTTTCACTCCTTCTCTAGCACCAGCGACACCACATCCTGCGCCACTTCTGCTCAAGAGCAGTTCCTGGGGCTCACAAAAGAAAAGGATGATGCACAGAAGGTACAAAACCATCAGCGGGAGCCCTGAAGCCAGAGCCATTAACTTCAGCTTATTTTCTTGCACCTTCTGCCATCGTGTGGCCAGGGAAAGTAAGAACGAGAAGCTATCAGAGAAGGGTTGGTTTACTGCTCCTCCTTATTTTCAAGGCCACCGTTGCTGGAAACAGTTACATCGTGGAGCTGATTGCTTTACAAATCGTTTATTTGAAGGCTCGAAGGGCACACGGATGGGGTGCCAGCAGGGTGGTGGGGAGGAGGAAGAGGCAGCTCAGCATTTATTGGCTTAAAAAAAAATAATTGGAAAAGCTCAATTATAAATTCTGATTCCATCATGAGAGCAAACAGAAGATGGCCCAGCAGCCACCTGTACCAGACAGACAGCAACAATCACGAAGTCCTGGACCTTCTAATGGACTTTGGGTGCTCAGGAGCTGCTCCAGCAGAACATAGCCCTCTTGGGAAGTGTGGAGAGGGGAAGCACAAGGTCTAAACCCATCTCTCCCCCATCCCATGTTTCACTGCTGCTCAACCACCACCAGGCAGGAGGAAATGTGTCCCTTCTACATTCAGCACGGACAGTAACACAACCACCTTGGGACTGGAGGGGGTTCCCGAGAGGGTTGGTGCCTGCAGACCACAGCCCCTGGCAGCAGCAGTGGGAGGCAGAGCTGCAGTCACCACATTCTGGGTCAGAGAGGCACCTGTGGCACAACAATGTCACCAACAAGGTTTGGTCTCCTTTGGGCCAGCCACAGCCCTGAACATGCCAGCTCAGGACAGCAGCAGATCTTCAGCTGAAGATAGAGAACTCCTCAGGAGGGAGATGCCCACAACATCCATGTGCTGTTCCTCACATCCTAGGGACAAAGGAAGGCAGCAGGAGGAGCTCAGGAACCCTTGATACCCTCAGATCACTCAAGGGTTCCAAACCCTCCTTAGGACCTTTTGTCAGCTCACAGAGATTGCTTTTGGTCACTAACTCTTCCCACAAGCTCCAGGCCCTGGTTTCACCAGGAAGCAAAGGATGAAACCAACCCAGAGCATCAAGACTGGGTTGTGTGTGACTGTGTGTGCAAGCCTGTACTCTGCTACACCTCAACAGGATTAATGAAGACCTGCAGAGCTCCATGTCTAAGGAGTGATGGTGGAACTGGCACCTCAGAGAACCTACACCTGCTGGAGGAACACTTAACTCAGCCTGGAGGAAGCTTCAAGGCCTGGGAGATGCTCCTGACAGCAGCCAACCTGCCATCACTCCCTTACATCACCTCTGATGGACACCTTCCTGCCAAACCCTCACTCCAAAGCTCCTTTCAACTCCTGATGACTACAACCACAGCTCACCATAGCTGGGAAGCTGCAGAAGGAGCTCAAGCCCATACAAGGAGAACCTCCAGGGCTGTCTCAGCACTGGAGTCTCTACATCCAGTCTTTAGATTCAATGAGGGCAGTAAGTTCAGCACAGATGCACCTGGACATCAGAACATCTTGCCTGCCAGGAGAGAAAGGGACCAGCCCTGGTTAAGGTCTATTCAGAGCAGAGTGAAGACCTCCAGAGATACAGAGTAATGAAAAAAAACAAACCCAAAACCCCACATCTAAAGTCTCCTCCTGCTTCTAAAATTCCAAGGATTCTTCTGAGGTCAGTATTTGTTTCTGTTCCTTACACTGAGGCCCAGACTTCAACTTCTCCTCCCAGCTACCAGGAGATGAAAGTTTTGTTACCTTCATACCCAAGAGGAGAAAAAAAAAAAAATCCCCAAACCTCATGATGACCCTCATGAATTCCTTCTCTAGGTAAGACCCATGAGCAGCAGAGGGGAAAATTCCTCAGCAAATAGTGCAGCTGCTGGGGCTTCAGCCCCTGAACATAAGCATGGCATGACTGGAGGTCAACTGGTCAATAGCTCCTTCATCTAAGGGTCAGCTCTGCTTCCCAGCACAGCTCTTGCTACTTCCCTCTTCTCTTCTAACACCCCAGCTGTGCCCAGTTCTCCCTCCAGGCCACCCCTGGAGCAGCACAGCCTCTAGCAGGGCCACAAGGTGTGTTTGAGAAGAAAGAAGTCATTGCAACATGCCTACAGCTCTTGAGTAGTTACATCAGAAATGAGGTTTCAATTTTCTTTAGATGGGGTAAAAGTCCAGCCAGGAGCAAGATGAGACTCTAGAGGTTTCCATTCTGCTGTGCTAGAAGAACCCTAAACCATCAGCTCAAAAAGGCTGGGCAGGGAAAAGACCTCAAGATTCCAAATCCTGAAGGCACTTGATTGGAGAACTTCCCATGGTGGGAATCAGCCCTTGTTCAGAGGTGAGACAGAGGGCCTAGAAAGGCCAGGCTGGGAGCACAGAAAGCAAGAGCTGTCCATGCTCCAGGGCAGGTGATGGTCCCACAAAGCTCCCACGACCTTTGGTTTTCCAGCTGCTCACTCTCCCAAGGAGGCACTGAGGACGTTTTGGAGAGGATGGAGGCGTCTGAGGTATGTGCAACCTCTCCTGCGTGGTGAGAGGCAGCAGCAGGGTGATGCTGGAGGTCTGATGAGCTCTGTCCAGGGAGGGCAGGGTGGGCTGGGCTAAGCCTGGAGTCCCAGCAGGCGTGCAGTGTTCAGTACATCATCCCTGGTCAGGTAGCAGCCGCAGAGCTGGCGGTACCCAGTGAAGGCCTCCCGCCCGTGCAGCACTCGCCAGTTGTCCACAAACAGGGCCTGCAGAAGAGAAGAGGCCATCAGAAGGGAGACCACCACAGACAAGCTCAGGAGCCTCTCTGGCAGGGAAGGTTCTGCAGCTGGAGATCCCTAGAGACTGAAGAGCAATGCCACAGCAGGCCTGAGACAGCAGATGAGACAAAGGCTGTTGTTTCACATGATCTGGCAGAACTGCTGGACCTGCAGCCACAAGTTCTACTCTGCTGCTAACCATAGGACTTGATGATCTTGAGGTCTCTTCCAACCTTGGTGATACTGTGACAGGGAGTCATGGAATTGTTGGGGCTCAGAGACTTCAAAGCTCATGGAGTCCAACCATTAACCCAGCATTGCCAGGGCACCACCAAACCATGGCCCTCAGCATTGATATCTCTACAGCTCTGAAACCCTGCCAGGGATGGGGACTCCACCACTGCCCTGGGCAGCCTAGCAAGGCCTGGACAACCCTTAAGGGGAAGAAATTGTTCCTCATGTCCAAACTAAACCTGCCCTGGGGCAACTTGAAGCCATTCCCTCTTGTCCTGACACTTGTTTCTAGGGAGAAGAGCCCAACCCCTACCTTGCTCAACCTTCTTACAGGAGCACAGTTCCAGGAGAGGAAAACTGCATCATGTGGAGCTTGCCCAAAGTGGTACCTTGGTGGCAAACAGTATGCACACCCAGGGGAGCCCTGTGCCACCCTCCCTCTGCTTCTGAAGTCCGTGTCCTACCTTGCCTGGCTTCAGTTTGACCCAGAGTTCATTCTCTGGTCTCCTGAGCTCGGTGGTGAGCGTGCGGTGGGCAGCGTACCAGCGGTGAACCACGTCGTAAGGCACAGTGTTGATGACAGCTCGGTCATAGTTGTTGTACCTACAAGTCAAAGAGAAGTAAGACAACCCAAGGGGGCTCCAGGAACTTCCACACAGAAGTTCAGGAGCCTGTAGGATACTGCAAAGGAAGTTGGAATAAGGTATGGGTTGGTCTCTTGTCACAAGTGACAGGAGAAAGAGGAAATGGACTCAAGTTGTGCCGAGGGAGGTTCAGGTGGGACACAAGGAGTGTTGGCTTCACAGGAAGTGTTAGCAAGTACTGGAAGAGGGAGGTGGTGGAGCCACCATCCCTGGAGACCTTTGGAAGATGTGTGGCTGTGGTTTAGTGGTGGTGGCTTAGCGGTAGTGGTGAGATTGTGAGCTCCAGGTGAGTGGTTGGACTTGAAGATCACAGAATCATAGAACGGTAAGGCTGGAAGGGCCCTCAAGGATCATCCAGTTCCAACCCCCTGCCATAGGCAGGGACACCTCCTCCCACTAGCACAGCTCACTCAAGGCCTCATCCAATCTGGCCTTGAACACCTCCAGGGAGGGAGCATCCACAACCTTCCTGGGCAACCTGTTCCAGTGTCTCACCACCCTCACTGTAAAGAACTTCCTCCTAACATCCAGTCTAAATCTCCCCTCTGCCAGTTCAAACCCATTGCCCCTTGTCCTGGCATTGCAGGACCTTGTCAATAATCCTTCCCCAGCCTTCCTGTAGGCCCCCTTCAGATACTGGAAGGCTATTATCAGGTCTCCTGGAAGCCTTCTCTTCTCCAGGCTGCAGAGCCCCAACTCTCTCAGCCTGTCCTCACAGCAGAGCTGCTGCAGCCCTCTGAGCATCTTTGTGGCCTCCTCTGGACGTGCTCCAACACTTCCATGTCCTTCCTTTGCTGAGGGTTCCAGAACTGCACACAGGACTCCAGGTGGTCAAGAAGGTCTCTGACTCCAGGTCAAGAAGATGTCTGAAGTCTTTTCAAACCTCAGCAGGTCTATGGTATCACATAGTTTTATGATCAGTATTGAAGTGAGAGCCTAGAGATGATTTAAGGGATGTCTTGCTTTAAGTGTAGGACTTTGAAAAGATACAACCCTGGGAACAAGGAGGAGTTTACTGTCCAGCATCAAAGTGCTCATAGAATGTGTTTGGTTGGAAGACACCAATGGGACTCAAATCACAAACCAAACACTGCCACGTCACCAGTAAGCCACATCCCTCAGAGCATGGCTGAGTGACATCTGGCAAGCCAGAGTGCAGCCTCCTCCCCAGAGCAAGTGGCCTGCAGCTGAGGTAGAGTTCATTGTTCCAGGGGTATGCAGCTGAGGTTACCTGATGAGGTAGAGCTCATTGTTCCAGGGGTAGACATTGAGCACCGGCCCGACACCAATCATGTGGTTGTGGCAGCCTCCAACGTTCTCCACGTACTCGTGCTTCAGGGGCACCTTGCTGAGCAGCTCAAACTGCTCAGGGGCTTGTCTGAGAACCTGCTCTGCTGCATAGAAGCCATCCACCAGCAGGGTCCTCCCACCCGTGCCCTCGTGCTTCAGGCAGTGGAACACTTGGATGCTGCACGGGTGAGAGAATCAGAGCACAGGAGGCAAGACCTTGACTGCTTGTCCCATGGACACAAAACAGGACTAAGATCTATCAGGGGATGGAGACAACCAGCAAGACCTGTCTCTGCCTGCTGTTTCCTCAGCCCCAATCTCCCACATTTGTGCTTTCTGAGAAGGTGACCAATTGCCTACACTGCTACCTTAGTCAAGTGACACACACCTACAGAATCATAGAATGGCAAGTTTGGAAGGGACCTCAAGGATCATCCAGTTCCAACCCCCTGCCATAGGCAGGGACACCTCCCACTAGTACAGCTCACTCAAGGCCTCCTCCAACCTGGCCTTCAACACCTCCAGGGAGGGAGCAGCCACAACCTCCCTGGGCAACCTGTGCCAGTGTCTCACCACCCTCACTGTAAAGGACTTCCTCCTAACATCCAGTCTAAATCTCCCTTCTGCCAGTTCAAACCCATTGCCCCTTGTCCTGTCGTTGCAAGACCTTGTCAACAATCCCTCCCCAGCCTTCCTGTAGGGCCCCTTCAGATACTGGAAGACTGGGAGACTTCAAGTAATGGTAGGACCAGGCCTGTGCCAAGGTCCATTGTAGAATCATTAAGATTGGAAAAGGCCTCTAAGATCATCAAGTCAAACATTATAGATTCATAGAATAGTTTGGGTTGGAAGGCACCTTGAAGATTACCAAGTTCCACTCCCCTTGCCATGGGCAGGGACACCTCCCACTAGACCAGGTTGCCTAAGGCCTCATCCAGTCTGGCCTTGAACACACCAGAGGGCTGCAGGCAGCAGCAGCACTCACCCACAGGGCTCCTGGAAGTAGGTGGTGTCCGTGTGACGGTCCAGAGCCAGCTTGGTGTAGGCAGTGTCTCCTCGGGAGAAGTCAGAGGTGAAGTACCACATCCTACCATAAATGGTCTCCCTGCAGGGCAAAGAACAGCTATCAGTCAGGGGGTCAGCATGGTGGGAGGGCAGCACTTCTGCAGCAGAGGAGTGGGTAGCAGGTGGAGGTAGTGGATCCTGCCCCTCTGCTCTGCTGAGACCACACCTGCACTGCTGGGGCCAGCTCTGGAGTCCTCAGCACAGCAGAGACATGGAGCTGCTGGAGCAGGGCCAGAGGAGGCCACAGCAGTGAGCTGGAAGCCCTCTGCTGTGAGGCTAGGATGGGAGAGTTGGGGTAGTTCAGCCTGGAGAAGAGAATGCTCCAGGGAGAACTTCTGGTGGCCTTTCAGGACTTCAAGGGACCAGAAGAAAGCTGGAGACAGACTTGTGAGCAGGGCCTGTTGTGACAGGACAAGGGGTGATGGTTTGAACTCAAAGAGGGAGATTCAGACTGGAGAGAAGGGAGAAATGTTTGACACTGAGGGTGGTGAGAGCCTGGCCCAGGTTGCCCAGAGAGGTGGTAGTTGCCCCATCCCTGGCACCAATTTGGGTCAGGTTGTTTGGGGCTCTGAGCAAGCTGCTCTAGTTGCAGATGTCCCTGCCAGCTGCAGGGGGTTGACTGAATGAGCTTTGAAGGTCAGTCCACCCCAGACCAGTCAATGACACTGTGGGTTGAGGTCACTCCCCTCTATCCTCTGCAACTAAACTTCAATGACTTTACAAAATTCTCCTTGTCAAGAGTTGCTGCTTCTAACACCTCCTCTGGTATCCAACTTCTCTTTCCTCCCCAAAACACAGATGACAACTCTTGTGCTTCCTCACTACCAACAGATCATCTTCCCCATCACCCATCAAGCCCAGTCAAGCCCAGGAAGCCATTGACTGATAGGAGGAGCTGCCAGAGTGCTTATACTCTCCAAAGGGTGTCCAATAATCCTTTTTTTTTTTCCTTCTCAAGATCATGTGTCTGCATCCATCTCCTCCCTACAATGTCATGGAAGAGAAGAGACACAAGGCAACAACAAACAGCACCTGCAGGCTGCAGGGTGGAGGTACCTGAAGGTTGAAGTTGGGTGGATATTCCCTGGAGCTCCTTGCATCTATTTGCAGTTACTGGATTAAAAGCTTGAGTGGAGCTCAAAACTCAACCCCCGAGGCTGTTGGTGTGTCTCAATCTTTCAAACACACAGAAGGAACATTCCTCAAGTAGCTTTCTTTAGCCAGAGCTAGCACTTGGTTTTGATCTTCTCCCTGGCTCCCAGGGCCAGGGTTGCCCTCCTGACCCTTCCAAGTCATAACAGGAAATGTCTCTCCTCACACAGCTCCACTCTTCCCAGACAGGCAGCTTCCCCCAGTTGCTCCTCTGAGCACAGTCCTACTATCACAAAAGTCATTGTGGAGCTTCCTGGGGAGCACACAAGCCTGTGGCTGCAGCTTCTCCCCTAAAAGCAGGTCAGAACCCACAGCACCATCTTCCATCCCACTCCAAGTGGGGCAATCAGAGGCTGTAGAAGACCTTTTGTGGGCAAACCAGGTCACACTGCAGAGTAAACAAGGTAAGGTGGCAACAGCTTTCAAAACGACAGGTAACTGGAGCTTGGCTCTCCAGTTCCAGCCACAAACTACTGGAGAAAGCCCAGTGGAGACTCCAAAGTTGCTGAGGGGCCTGGAGCATCTCTGTGAGGAGCAAAGGCTGAGAGCCCTGGGGCTGCTGAGCCTGCAAAACAGCAGCCTGAGAGGGGACCTGATCAGTGCTCAGCAAGAGATAAAGGGTGGAGGGTGAGAGGATGGTACCAGACTCTTAGTGGTGCCCAGTGACAGGACAGGGGGCAGTGGGCACAAAGTGGAAGCCAGGAGGTTCCACCTGAATGGGAGGAGCAAATTCTTTTGTGTGAGGGTGCTGGAGCCCTAGAGCAAGCTGCCCAAAGAGCTTGTGGAGAGCTTCCAAACCCATCTGGACATCATGATCCTGGGCAAGCTGCTGTGAGTGTCCCTGCCTGGGCACTGGGTTGGAATGAATGATCTCCAGAGGTCACTTCCAACCCCACCACTCTGCAATTCGGTGACTGACAGCCTGCCCTTCATGGCTCATCTACAAACTGTCAACAGTCTTAGGTTCATAGAACCCCAGACTGGTTTGGGTTGAAGGGACCTTCAAAAGGTCATCCAGTCCAATCCCCTGCAGTCAGCAGGGACATCTACAATTAGAGCAGGTTGCTCAGAGCCTCAACCAACCTGACCTGGTTCAAGGCATAAGGCATCTCCCACCTCTCTGGACAATCTGGACCAGGCTCTCACCACCCTCAGGTTACCAAATCTCTTCCTTAGATCTGCTCTGCCCAGCCCAGCCTCTGGTACCTGATCAAGCTGACCCTTTTTGCTAAGATCTCCGTGTCCTCCTTGGTGGGAGCCACATTCTCCACAAAGGCAATCCCATAGAGCAGGAAGCTCTGCAGGAATTCCTTCAGCCCTTCATCTGTCTTCAAGAAGCTCTGGCAGTCAACAGAGGGGACCTGGGCTTGGTGGTAGATTTGTGCATTCCAGAGGATCCTGGGGTGCATCACCTGCTGCTTCTGCCCCTCATAGCTGTTCTTCACCAGCCACTCCAGCCCGTACCGTGTCACATGCCCGTCAGGCCCTGGCACAAGGACAAATCACACAACAGTGGCACAAGGACAAGTCACACAACAGCTTTGGTTGGAAGAGACCTTTCAGCTTGTAGAGTGCAACCATTAACCCAGCACTGCCAGGTCACCACCACATCATGGTCCTCAGCACCACATCTAAATGGCTTTGAAACCCCTCCAGGGATGGGGACTCCACCACTGTCTTGGCAGCCTGGGATAGGCCTTGATAATGGCCTATATATATAAAAAATATAGGCCTGCAATGCCAGGACAAGGGGCAATGGGTTTGAACTGGCAGAGGGGAGATTTAGACTGGATGTTAGGAGGAAGTTCTTTCCAGTGAGGGTGGTGAGGCACTGGAACAGGTTGCCCAGGGAGGTTGTGGCTGCTCCCTCCCTGGAGGTGTTCAAGGCCAGGCTGGAGGAGGCCTTGAGTGAGCTGTACTAGTGGGAGGTGTCCCTGCCTATGGCAGTGGGTTGGAACTAGATGATCCTTGAGGTCCCTTCCAACCTTACCATTCTATGATTCTATAACCTTCAAGGGCAAGAAATTATTCTTCATGCCCAACATAAACCTTCCCTGAGGCAAGTGGAGCTTTGCCATCAGCTCCTTGAAGTCCTGAAGAGCTGCCAGAAGGTCTTCCTGGAGGCTTTTCTTCCCCAGGCTGAACAACCCTAACTCTCAGGCTGGCCTCAGAGCAGAAGGTTTCCAACACTCCCACCATCTTCACGGATCTAGCGTGTCCCTTGGCAGCAGCTTCTCCAACCCTCGGTCATTTCGCCTGCAACTAGCTGTGGGGACAGGGCAGTAACTCTATGGATGTCATGGCTGGGTGATCTCCCCACCACAGTTGGCTTCCATGACCTTAGAGGCCTTTTCCAACTAAACCAATCCTTCTGTGACCCCCACCCGAAGCTGCCTGTAAGCAGAGGTGGCTCACAAGCCGCGGTGCTCCGACCTGAGGAAGAGGATGGTCACACCCAGTGGGACAGACAGCAGGCAGCACACAGTGCACTTTGCTACTCACAGGTGAGGAAGAGGGTGGTCTCATCCACTCGGACAGCCTGGGGTTTGATGTCCAGGCCCACGCTGGCAGTGTCCAGGCTGCGCTGGTTGGTCTTGGTGTTGTAGCAGGAGGCGGAGCGGCAGTGGTCCCGCAGCCAGACGAAGTCGAAGCGCATCAGCGTGTCCCTGTACCTCAGCTCTGCCCAGGAGATGGACTGGGGTCACCAGAGGGGAATCAGAGCCAAGAACTCAAGCTGAGGGCCCACAGGTCATGATACCACTCACAGGTTCTTAGACCTGGCACCTGGACCTAAATTGAGTTTGTCACGTGATGAAGACAGAACCCCTCCGGTCCCAGGATGGTAGCTGTTGGAAAGGACCTATGGAGGTCACCCAGTACAGCTCCTCTCTTAAAAAGCAAGGGCACCCACAGCAGCTTGCCCAGCATCTCAATGTCCAGCTGGGCTTGGAAGCTCTCCTTCTCTGGAGACTCCACAGCCTCTCTGGGCAGCCTTCTCCAGGCCTCCAGCACCTTCACACCAAACAAATTTCTCCTCCTGTTCAGGTGGAACCTCCTGGCTTCCACTTTGTGCCCATTGCCCCTTGTCCTGTCCCTGGGCACCACTGAGAAGAGTCTGGCCCAATCCTCTTGCCTCCCACCCCTTAGCACTTGCTGAGCATTGCACAGATCCCCTTTCAGGCTGCCGTTCTGCAGGCTCAGCAGCTCCAGAGCTCTCAGCCTTTGCTCCTTACAGAGCTGCTCCAGGCCCCTCAGCATCTTCAGAGCCTCCACTGGAGTCTCTTCAGTAGTTTCCTGTCTTTCTTGCACTGGGGAGCCCAGAGTTGGGCACAGTACTGCAGATGTGGCCTCACTAGGGCAGAATAGAGGAGGAAGAGAACCTCTCTTAACCTGTTGGCCACACTCTCCATATACTCAGACAGGCAGAATACCTTCACTGAATGTCTGGCTGTTGTCATCTTGCCAGAGTCTCTCTTGCCAAGTCATGGTATGGTTTGGGTTGGAAGAGACCTTCGAAGGTCATCCAGTTCAATCCCCTGCAGCCAGCAGGGAATCTGCAACCAGAGCCCCAAACAGCCTGACCTGCAACAGTGCTAGGGATGGGGCATCTCAAACCTCTCTGGGCAACCTTCTCACTCCTGTCCCCAGACACTCAAAAGCAGGTAGATGTCCACCCAAGACACCTACCTAGATGGTCACCATGTAACTGCCAGGCACACTTGAGGGACTCTGGGGCTGTGTGGTGCCAGTGAGCTGCAGCAGCAAGGGTGGTCCTTCTGTGATGAGGCAACCAGGGTGGGCAACGTCCACTGCTTCCCCTCAGCCATCCTGGCATCTCCAGCAGACCCACCAGCCTCCTGCACCACATCCTGAGAGAGACAGGGGAGAGGAGGGGGTGTTGTCATCCTCCCCAGTGGTCATTTAGCCAGAGAGGTGAGTGAGAACTAGACCACTGAGGAGAAAGAGAAGAAGTGGGCATGATGACTTGGAAGCCTAGCCAGAGGAGCCACCTGGACATGAAAAGTAACCAAACAGAGCTTGGAGAGCCTTGGATTAATCATCTTCAATGCCAAGGCCAAAGAGTTTTGGCTTCTCCAGTGCCAAGGCAACTGGGCTGCCATGCTTTTCCCAGTGCCTTCAACACCATGGATCATGCAGCAGTCACCATGAAACTGGGGAGCTTCACCCTTGTCCAGACCAGCTGCAGCAGATACTATGGCATCATGGAGGACACCCTGGAGGAGGACCCTGAAGCTGCATATGAAAACTGGCTGCCCTCACAAACTGAATGCCATGGGAGCAACTGGGAATTAACTGCCAAGGTGGTGAAGTGAAGCTGATCCAATCCATGGACATCAGCTGGGAGGAGGAGGGACAGGGAGGCCTTGGTTTCTCCTGTGACCACAGCAAAGGCTCCTGAAAAGAGATATCCCAGGATACATCAGGCAAAGCAACCCCAGAAGAGAAGAGCTGGTTGTCAACCCTCCTGTAGAAAACACCAACAAAGCCTCATCTGCTGCATGTCTTGTCCCATCTGTGACCTTCCCTGTTGGAATTCACCATTCCTGGGCAGATCTACAGGGGTGAGGAAAGCAAAGTAACCTTGGTTAAAGAAGCAAGAATCAGAGGAACCCATAATTAGGTCAGTTCCAGAAAGAGAATGCAAAACAAGGAGGAAGATGATCTCTGCTGCTGCTGAAAGACACAGCTGGCATGGAAGAGAAAGCAGCTGTGGGCAATCTCAGACTAGGTATATCAACTCCTCAACACAGAGAGCAAGGACAGAAGCTCAGAAGCTTTAAGATTAGGTCTGGACACCCTGTTGTGTTTATCAGTGTGTGGAGGACAGGTCTGAACCCAGCAGGCTTTTATCAGTTCTTTGGTCTGCAAGGCAGAGAAAGGTGGATAAGACACAGAGCTGGGATGCATTCCTCACCCTCCTGATTGTCCTTCATCTTATCTGAGCAGCACAGGCACCAGAGCCCTGCCTGTCCAACCTGCTTCTCCACTTCAAAGGTGACCCAGTGCAGAGATCTCAACAGCTGGTAATAGTAAAATCAGAGGGGCTGGGCTCCCAGAGAACAACTTGAGGAGCAGGAGAAAAAATAAATTACAGACAGATTTATGGGGGAAGTAGAAACATGATCAGAGATGAAGATGGATTCCTCAGCCATGGAGCTTTACAAAGTACTTGGCTACAGCCTGTGACAAGTCACTGGTAGCTTTGGTGCTGCAGAAAGATTTCAACTCATAGAATCCCAGCATGGTGGGGGTTGGAAGAGACCTCTGGAGATCACCCAGTCCAACCCCCCCTGCTCAGGCAGGGGCACCCACAGCAGTTTGCCCAGGATCACCATGTCCATCTGGAGTCTGAAGCTCTCCAGAGGAGGAGACTCCACAACCTCTCTTGGCAGCCTGCTCCAGGCCTCCAGTACCCTCACACCAAAGAAGTTTCTCCTTATGAAGAGGTTCAGATTTCTGTGGCTGCTAAAATGCAACATGTCCTCCTGAGCAGGCTGCAGGAGATCAGGCTGTCCTGCAAGTCATGGAATCAGAGTCCATGGGGCTTGAGACCTTTCAGGTCATGGTGTCCAACCATTAACCCAGCACTGCCAAATCACCACTAAACCATGACCCTCAGCACCACATCTCAGGAACCCTGCCAGGGATGGAGACTCCACCACTGCCCTGGGCAGTCTGGGGCAGGCCTGGACAACCCTCAAGGGGAAGAAATTGTTCCTCATGTCCAACCTAAACCTTCCCTGAGGCATGTTGAGGCCATTTCCTCTTGTCCTTTTGCTTGTTTCTTGGGAAAAGAGCCCAACCCCAAACTTGCTTCCTCCAGAGGGGTATAGAGAACCAGGTCTGCCTTCAGGTTCATTTTCTCCTTCTCTCAGCAGATCAACACTCAATCAACTTGGTGTCCTCTCCAGTCTCACTGAGGGTTCCCTTGATCCCCTCATCCAGATCAGAAGTTGATGTTTCACTGCACACAGCAGTAGGAGAAGCTCTGGGAGCTCCTTGGGGCTGGCCACCACTTGAAGTCACCAAGATCTCTGCCAACACAACTCTGCACTTCAAACACTGTGAAGCCCAGGAAACTCTGGAGATTCTGACTAAGCCCTGAAAGGCTCCAGCACACTCACTGCAGGGAGAAACTGGGACAGGGGAGAACTTCTATCATCTGAAGACACACAGGACAGCATTTCTTTTGGCCTTTGGTGGTCCCCAGCCAGTCAGAAGATCAGGTTTTGCAGAAACAGTGAGGGGAAAGCTTCTCAAAGCTGAATAGGAGTAATTGAAAAGGCATTAATCACATTTGCCATGCAAACTTCATAATGAAGGGGAGAAAAATCAACCAGGAGTTGATTATTTGCTTTACAAAGCTTCTAGAGATGCTTTAACTCCATGAACTAAGCACAACTCACAACTCTCAAGACCAAGAAAGACATTAGAAATGGGAAGGCTCCAGTTGGCTTTTGGATGTCAAACGTCTTCCTTAACCCCACATGAGGGTATAAAAGGAGCAAGGTTGTTTGTACACACCCAGTATCTCCTCACTCAGGACCCAAAATGGACAGGAGAAGCTCCAACTACAGACCCATTTCTAAGTAGCCTCTATCTCCTCACCTAGGACCCAAAATCACCAGGAAAAACTCATCTACAATTCCATTTCTGAAGCGGCCTCTGCCTGGGGCAGCTCCAGCCATGGTTATCTCATCCTCCACACCTTCCCTTTTATCTCATCCTCCTGCAGTATCAAAACTCACCAGAGAATAAACACAGGTAGGGGTTAAGTAGCCCAGATATTGAATCTAATCAGCAAGACCTTTTGCTCCTCTGCTGCTCCTGCTGAAAGCAGACACCACAAACAGCTTCTAGAAGCCTCAAATCTTTCCAAGAGACACCAAAACCCACGAGGAGTTGAAAGCAAGAGCAGAAAACCACCTTTAAATCTGCATGATCAGGGAAGATTTACATTTTGGGACTGTGTTTAATCAGAGCTGACAGCTCTCTCCTGGTTGGAATGAGCAAACTTCTCCCTGGGTTCTCCTCCTACCTCATCTTCATGTCCACACCATGTTGGGCAGCAGCTCAAAGAATAAGACAAAATTTCCCTTGAAATTTACGAAGGGCAAGAGGAAAGAAACTTTACCCTGGGCAAGGAGAATCAGAGAGATGTTCACTACCAAGCTAGCACAAAATCCCACAGAGGTGCTGTGCACGAAGATCTTCTGTGGGTCTCATCCTACCCAACAGTCTGCTATGAGGTGGGTAAAAAGCAGGAGCACAGACAGAACCCATGTTAGAAGTGCCAGAGGAGGAACAGAGCTGTGAGAGCTGGGGGAGGGAGGGAAATGCAGAAAGCTCCAAAATGTTGTGATTTCAGGATAAGTCCCTGGAGAGAAACAAGAGGAAGGAAGAGTGGGGCCTCATGAGGGGCTCCTTCATCCAGGAGGACTTCCTGCCTGGCCTTTCAATAGCTGTCTCACTGCTGCCACAAGAAGCACCTGAAGCAACCATCATTGTTTTAAAACTCTTTGTGGTTCACAATTCCCATTTTGAGCCAAGTAAAATAACTGAACTGGAGAAAGAAATTGGCAACCAAAGAGTTTTGGCAATGAGAACTTGCAAGGAGGAGTAATCAGACCAAGCCTTCAGCCAGCTTTTAGACAAGGAACAGGGTTACATGGGCCTGCAGGTGCTGTGAGCAGATCTCTCACCTCACTTGGTGACAGTTCTTAAGCTCTTGTCATATTCCAAGCATCCAGTTGCTCACACTCCTGGATCACTTTTCACTGTTTGAAGGTTTCTGAGCTACAAAAGGAACATTTCAGAAACACAAAAGGGCCTCAAAAAGAGGGAGGAAGAAAAAAAAGAAATCACTTTTCAGGGCAGGTTGGGAAATACTCTGGAGACATCACACAGGACTCATGTCCTGGTGCCCTCTTGACTGCACACATTGAATCTGATGTGTGGCTGCTTTGGAAGCTGTGCCCAAGCACCTCAGTGCTGCTGCCTGAAAGAAGGAATCCTTTGTGAAGACAAAAATAAAGATTAAGAATGGATAAAAAGTGGAGTGCTGCAAGGGTTGAAAGTCCTGAGAGAGCTGAGCCAGAGCCAGGTGAGCAACTTAGACTAATCCCAGTGACGAAAACCAGTCCCCAGAGGCTGGGCCATCATTCCTCAGTCACATCCAGATGAGTTAAACAGCCCGAGGTGACCTCTTTTACCCATTAATTACAACCAAACAAAAGGCAGCTTGGTTGTCCCCTGCTGAGAACAGCTCCAGCCCTCCCTCCACACACACCCCCCCCACCCCTCTCCCCCAGCAGCAGACACCTCTATTAGATCTGGGCTGACAGGAATCAGCCTCTCCTGCCCCATAAGAGACTTCAATTAAATTAAGGAGCTAATAAAGCCATCCCAGGCCCTGCCAGATTCAATTCCCTACAAGGGAAGATAATCTTCTGCTCCCCCTCACCTTCAACACCAACCACCTGACTCCAAAACCCCTTACTCATAACTTTTATGCTGTATCCTCTCCACAGCTTCTTCCTTTACCCTCAACAAAGCCTCCTCAGGCCCTGAAACAGGCTCTCATTCTCTTCCACCCCAATCCATGTGGTTTATTCCACCACCCTGAGATACTTGTTGCAGTCAGTTCCTGGTATTAAATCACTTTGCTCACCCACTTTGGGTCCTGCCCTGGCAGAGAGGGGCCAGGCAGCGAGGAGTTAGCTTTGATAAGGGAAGGAGATTAAAAACTCTGCCTATGAGCTGCTGAAAAATAAGGGAGATCTGACAGCCTTTCAGGACTTCAAGGGACCAGAAGAAAGCTGGGGTCAGACTGTTGAGCAGGACCTGTTATGACAAGACAAGGGTGGATGGTTTGAACTCAGAGGGATGTTCAGACTGGAGAGGAGGGAGAAATGTTTGGCACTAAAGGTGGTGAGAGCCTGGCTCAGCCTGCCCATCCCTGACAGCACTGCAAGGTCAGGTTGTTTGTGGGTCTGAGCAACCTGCTCCAGTTGCAGGTGTCCCTGCTGACTGCCAGGGGTTCAGCTGGCTGAGCTCTGAAGGTCCCTTCCCACCCAAACCAGTCTGGGATTGTGACCTCTTCATCTCTGTCCTTACCTGAGACTCCGTGAGGACGGGGCTGAGGTGGGAGAAAGATGAGGTGAGGCTTCAGATGGCCTTGGGATGTTGACTCTTGGTCTCTGCTGATGGTCACAGCTCGTCTCTGCTTCCTTCTCCTGGTCCCTGCACCCTCCAGGCCAAAAACTTTGCTGGGGTAGTTCTACACATTTAGTGGTGAGTGCACTTCGGGGGACTGACGTTGGCCGAGGAAGCAAATGCTCTTAGATCAGGCTCTTAGTGACCTTTTAAAGACAAAAAAATTAAAGAAAAAATCCAGGTTACCATTTACATAGTAAAATCCAAATCGAAATAAACAAAAGATCAAACCAAAACGCCACGTTAGAAGTTGCATTTTGAGTTTCTGGTTCCCTCAGCAGCTGCAGCCCAAGGGCAGCCCCTACACCACCAGTTCCTTGCCCGGCAGCCGCCCGGGAAGCTCTGGGAGGGGAGGCCGAGCTCCGGCAGAGTACCCGTAACTAGCTCCGACAAGAACCGGCCCCTCTAACCTCTCGGGGAAACCGGGGCCCACCTTCTCCCCCGTCCCTCAGACCCTAACCCACCACGGCGGCTCGGTCCGAGCTCGGAGCCACCCCGGCGCAGCCCCGGTTCCTCCCGAGCGGTTCCACCGGGCCCCGGGGCTGCGGGGAGACTGGGACAGGGCCGCCCCGGGGCGGGACCGTACCACAGAGACGCTCCGCGGGGCGGAGCTGAGCTAGAGCGTCCGCAACCATAGAGACAGGGGAGGACCACAGAGCGATGGGCTTGTGTGGGTGGGCAGAGACTTGTAAAGCAAATCCAGTCCAACCCCATGCAGCCAGCAGGGATACCTGCAACTACAGCAGGTTGTGCTCAAAGTCACAACCAACCAGACCTGGACACTCGGGACCCGAGCTGCTGCCCCAGGCCCCCCGCGGTGGGCAGTGCAACCCGCAGGCCTGGCTGGCAGCACCAGCGCTGGGAACGTGGCCGCGACGAGGCGGAGCAGCCCGAAAAAGGCGTCGAGAGGACGGAAGGGCCCGGGAAAGGCAGGGGAAAGGTCGGGGGCGGGAGTTGGCGACTGCCGTTCGCGGGACGCGGCGGCCCTCCAGCGGCCTGCCTGTCTCCGCCGCCGCGCCTCACCCCCCTCACCGCTCGGTGTTCCGCTGCCATAAGGTCAAAAATCACCATTCTGTAAGCCGAGAGGCTGTGCCTGCTCCGCTTCCCTCCCCGGGCAGCTCCCGAACGCTCAGGCCAGGCCAGGCCAGCCCAACCCAGCCCCGTGCCCACCTCATCCCTCCCCGGGCACAGGCCGAGAGAAGCGGGGAGGCAGAAACACCGCCAGGACCAGGGCCGCTCTCCCAGAGCTGAGACCGGCTCCATGGCGGCTTCCCACTTAACATCCAGCCCCGCCCCTCACGCACAGCCGCGCCCCTTCACGCACACCGCGGCCTGCTTGCGGCGCTCTATGCGGCTGCGAGCCTCTCTATGGTGTCGTCCCTCCCCGGGACGCTCGGCGGTGGTCGCAGCTAAGCGCCTCTTCGTTCTCGCCGCCTGGAGCCTCTCCAAAGCCACTCGCAATGCGCGGAGGGTTTCCGCCGGTCCAGCCGTGTCTATGGTCGTGCGCCGCTTTAGCCGCCCGCCAGCTCTCTGTGGTCCGCTCGCACTCTGGTACACGTGGCGCTCCGCGCGCGGGGTTCCAGCGCTCTGTGGCCGCCGCTGCGGGCCGGGCTTTGACCGTTTTTCCGCAGGGCCGGACCCGTGCCCCGCCCGGGGAGCTCCGCATCTAACAACAGCTCCGGGTCCTGGGGGAGATCGGTGACCAGCAGGGTCCTTCGGGAGACCATTAATGGGACCGCTGCTGTTTAATGTCGTTGCCAGTGACACAGGCAGTGGGATAGAGGCACCCTCGGCAGGTGGTACCGAGCTGACGGTGGGGTCCCTCCGGAAGAGCTCGGACAGGCTGGAGAACTGGGATGCTGTGAAACTCGTGAGGTTCAACGAGGCCAAGGGCAGGGTTCTGCTCCTGGGTCTCGGTAACCACCGGTTTCACATGGAGGGGTGAATGGTGGGGAATGTGTCTGTGATACACTTTATCTGGGAAGAAGGCATGTAGTATGGCCCGGTGATCTGGTCCCTCATCCTGGGACGTGTAGGGAATCACAGAATCACACAAACATGCAGGTTGGCAAAACCCATCAGGATCACCAAGTCCAACCTATAACCCTACTCTACAAGATCCACCCTAAACCACATCCCCAAGCACCACATCCAAGCGACCCTTAAAAACACACCCAGGATTGGTGACCCCACCACCTCCCTGGGCAGCTCGTTCCAGTCTCTGA
>VWZE01007135.1:50466-62773 GCA_013396675.1 Eubucco bourcierii | reverse complement strand
TTTTTTGGTTGGGGGGGGGAGGGGGTTGGGAGGAGGAGAGGGGGGAGGTTGTTGGAAGGAAGGAAGGAAGCCCAGACTCGGATGTTTGTTTGTTCTCTCCTGGCTGATGTTCTCTTGGTCGTGCTCCAGTGGCTGATAAACTGGCAGGGAACTGGCGTGTGGAGCACTGGGAGCCTGGGAAAGGGCAGGACCTCACTTCCACCACCCTGACGTCACTACCCGGGGGGCTGCAGCCTGCCAACTGCTTCCCCATGGACAGGCCTCTTGGTGGGATGGCTACAAGGAGAACAAGGCCAGGTTGAATGAGGCCTTGAGCAACCTAGTGGAAGTCTAGTGGAAGGTGTCCCTGCCTGTGGCAGGAGAGTTGCGACTAGATGAGCGTTAGGGTCCCTTCCAACCCAAACCATTCTGTGAATCTATGAACATCTCCCTGCAGTACAGGCTCCCTCCACCCTGCGGTGCAGCTGGGCCCGTGGGACACCTCCCACTAGCACAGCTCACTCAAGGCCTCATCCAACCTGGCCTTGAACACCTCCAGAGAGGGAGCATCCACAACCTCCCTGGGCAACCTGTGCCAGTGCCTCACCACCCTCACTGGAAAGAACTTCCTCCTAACATCCAGTCTAAATCTCCCCTCTGTCAGTTCAAACCCATTGCCCCTTGTCCTGGCATTACAAGACCTTGTCAGTAGTCCCTCCCCAGCCTTCCTGTAGGCCCCCTTCAGATACTGGAAGGCTACTCTAAGGTCTCCTGGAAGCCTTCTCTTCTCCAGGCTGCAGAGCCCCAACTCTCTCAGCCTGTCCTCATAGGAGAGCTGCTGCAGCCCTCTGAGCATCCTCGTGGCCTCCTCTGGACCCACTCCAACACTCCAACAACCTTCAGCCCCTCCAGACTACTCCACCCTCAGACTTTCCCCAGATGAAGGACAAACGCTTGCAGGCCTCCTGCATCCAAACCTTCTCCCATTGTGTGGCTCTGCAGCCTTTCCCCAAGCCCCTGGGGTCCTCCAACTCCTTCTGCATCCCCAGCCCAGCCCCTGCTTCTCCTGCCCCCAGCCCAGTCTGACCAGCAGCAGACAGTTGCTATCGATTCACTGCTTCAGCAAGCCCCAGGAGGTAGGGGAGCTGAGGTTGGGTGGTGGCACCACAGTGTGATGGTGCTGCTGTCAGGTCTGCAAGCTGAGGGGAGGGGTTGGGCGGTGGGTGGAGAGATGTCACCACCCACCACGTCCCCACCAGCACCGGGGCTGGCTGGCTGGGAGGTAGAATTGTGAAGATTGGAAGAGACCTCACAGAGTCCAGCTGTCAGCCAACAGCACCATGGCCGCTAAACAGTGTCCCAAACTGCCATGTCCACACTTTTTTGGGACACCTCTAGGGATGGTGACTCCACCACCTACCTGGGCAGCCTGTTGCAATGCTTGACCACAGATCTGGGTGACTCTTTCTGCCCCATGCTCTCAGGAGCTTGGCTTCCTGAAGTTGCTTAGATACCTTCAG
Source organism: Eubucco bourcierii (assembly GCA_013396675.1). Classification (NCBI taxonomy): domain Eukaryota; kingdom Metazoa; phylum Chordata; class Aves; order Piciformes; family Ramphastidae; genus Eubucco; species Eubucco bourcierii. The sequence goes on along the minus strand of VWZE01007135.1, from coordinate 61,274 downwards.
GAGGGGGTTGATGGCTGTGGGGCAGAAACTCTGTGGCTCAACAGAGGAAAATGAGGAGGTGAGAGAAGGTCAGGGAAGTTTTTTGGCTGGCCTGAAGATGCTTAGATACCTTCAGGAGGGGGGCATGGCTGTGAGGCAGGACTTCTGTGGCTCAGTGGAGGAAGATGAGGAGGTGAGAGAACGTCAAGGAAGTTTTTTGGCTGGCATGAAGGTGCTTAGATACCTTCAGAAGGGGGGCATGGCTGTGAGGCAGGACCTCTGTGGCTCAATGGAGGAAGATGAGGAGGTGAGAGAAGGTCAGGGAAAGTTTTTTGGCTGGCCTGACAGTGCTTAGATACCTTCAGGAGGGTTCAAGTCTCCAGCTAAGCAGCTTTATTCAATTTAGTTCTTCTAAATCAAAGGAAAAAAAAAAAAAAAAAAAAAAAAAAAAAGAAGAGGAAGGAAGTTCATCAATAATGTAAAGAGGAGGATGATGCATTAATGAACGGAGGAGAGTGAGGGAGAGGGAGGAAGGGCTGGGGCATGGGGGGTGGGGAAGATGTTCCTGCCTGTATTGATTGGGTGTGATCACATTAGAGCTATCAAATATTCATCCCACCTTCCACAGGAGGTCATGGGGTGGGGCTGGCCAACTGAGCTCTGCCTTGGTGCAGGGAGCCAGAGCTGAGTGGGAGAAGGGCTGCGTTAAATGGCTGGGCAGGGGACAGCAGGCACAAAGTGGAACCCAGGAGGTTCCACTTACACAGGAGGAGAAACTTCTTTGTGTGAGTGTGCTGGAGCCCTGGAGCAGGCTGCCCAGAGAGGTTGTGGAGTCTCCTCCTCTGGAGAGCTTCCAAAGCCAGCTGGACATTGTGATCCTGGGCAAGCTGCTGTGGGGACGCTGCCTGAGCGGGGGGGTTGGACTGGATGATCTCCAGAGGTCCCTTCAATCCCCTATCATTCTAGAATTCTGTGGTTCCATCTCTTGTTCCTCTTCAGGCCCATTTCCTTGACCTGATCATCCTCCCTGCTTGCTCCCACCCTTCCCAACCTGTGATGATTTCTTCAGACTGGAGAAGCAACTGGGAGACTGCTGCTCAGTTTTACTTCCATGCCAGGCACTTCTGTGTGGACATGGCACCAGGGGACAAGCATCCACAAGGGTGGTCAGGCACTGCAGGAGGTTGTCCAGGAAGGTGGTTGGGTCACCATCCCTGGAGCTAGTCAAGAAATGTGTGGACATGGCACTTTGGGACGTGGTTTAGTGGTCATGGTGGACTTGATGATCTGAAAGGTCTTTTCCAACCTCCGTGATTCTATCTCCCAGCAAACCAGACCCAGTGCTGGTGGGGACCTGGGTGGTGGTGACACCTCTCCTCAGCCACCTTGGCCATGAAATATCATTGGGCTGATGGTTGGACTTGATGATCTTAGAGACCTTTTCCAACCCAACCAATTTTATGATTCCAACACCCGTGCCTCAGTTTCCCTGTGCTGGAAGGGATGCAGCTTCATCTCTCCCCCTTCCCACAGCATCAGCAGGACCTTACTCCCATCTCCATGGCCTCCAGCCACGCTGGTTGTGCCCAGCTGCCCTCCAGCCAGGGGCACCTCGAGCCAACAGCACATCCTCTCCTGCCATTAATGAAACTTTGAGAGCAGGGTGGCAGGAAATGCATTTGCAGCTCATCTGCTGCAGCTATTGGATTACCAGGAAATGGCTGCCTGGCTGCCTGCCAGAGCTCCAAGGGGAGCAGGCAGAAGTCAAGCGGAGCCCAGCAATGCTGGTGAGCACTGGGATGAGCCCATGAGACCAGTCCCCATCATCCTGCATGGCCCCCACGCTGTCCTGGCACCCCTGAGGAGGAACTTTTTTAATCTAAAGGTGATGGGACACTGGAGCAGGCTGCTCAGACAGGTGATGGAGTCTCTGTCTCTGGAAAGATTCCAGACCCACCTGGATATGTTCCTGTGTGACCTTCTCCAGGTGACCCTGCTTTGGTAGGGGGGTTGGGCTGGATGAATTCCAGAGGTCCCTTCCAACCCCTAATGTACTCTGTGTGTGATTCTCTGCACCTTGGGATATGGTGTGAGGGATGCTCCCAGCTGGCAGGGAGGGGTCCGTTCTCCTCTGGTTTGGGAAGCTGGGGGCAGCTGTGAGATTTAGGTTGGACATGAGGAACAATTTCTTCCCCTTTCTCAGGCCTCCCAGGCCAGTGATGGAGTCCTCATCCCTGGAAAGGTTTCAAAGCTGTGGAGATGTGGTGCTGAGGGACATGGTTTAGTGCTGACCTGGCAGTGCTGGGTTGAGGGTTGAACCTGATGACCCCCAAGGTCTTGTCCACCCAAAATGAATCCCTGATGAACCTCTGCTTCAGCCAGAGAGCAGCAGAGCCTGGATCAGCTGCAGCCTCTGCTGATGGAACCTGAGGGAGGTGGAAATGTGGGGCTGGGACAGGGGTGGTGCACACACCAAGCAGGGAAGGTCTCTGCTGAGCTTGGACATCCCAAAGCGTGGGATTTGGGGCTGCCAGGCTGGGCTGGAGCCAGGAGGAGCTTGGGAAGGAGTTAAATTTGGGTTGTCTCTAAAAAAGCCAGGGGGAGGTGACCAGCTATAAATACCTGGAGGTGAGGGTGCTAATGAAGAGAGGGAATTGGGAGAGGAGAGGAGAGGAAGGAGAAGGAGAAAAAGAGGAGAAAGAGGCTGGTGGCAGCTGAGGAAGTTTTTAGGCTACACAGTAATTCTAGGAGAGGCCTCTTAGAGGTGACTGTGGCCAAGTGCTGGAGATGGCTTCTACAGGTGGGATAGCTTTGTGCTGTGACACTCTCAAGCTCATCCTGGTGACATGTCCTGGGTTCCCCACACATGAGCATCAGGCACCAAAGCCTCTGAGCATCATCAGGCACCAAAGCAAAGCACCTACCTTTGTGGAGGTGATGTCCCAGGGCTGCAGCAGGGCTGGCACTGCCCTGGCTCCAGCCATGATTGTGCACCTTCCTGGGGTGCAGTGAGTAGTTCCTTCTGGCCACATAGCAGAGCTGGACTCTGGAGGCATGTTGAGGATCCCTGCCAAGGGATCTTAAGCCCCTGGTGCCTTCTTGACCTCTTCCAGCCCTTGGCTCAGCAGGCAGGGTGCTGCCCTTGGGTTGGAGGTGAGCCCAGCCCTTTACTCCCAGACATGGTGACACCTCCCTGCAAGGCAGGAGTCCAGGTGGGAGAGGACACCTGAGGGACGGAGAAGGGGGAAGGAAGGGATGATGGATGGGAACTGAGTGAGCAAAGGAATGAAGCAAGGGGAGAAAGCAAGGTCTGACCTTGGCCATGCCTTCTTGGCCTCTCCAACCCCCTCAGTGGGCAGGGTGCTGCTTTTGGGCTGGATGTGACCCAGCCATGGTGACCCAGGCCAGGAAGCCAGAAAGGAGAGGATGCCTGAGGGATGGAGAAGGGGCAAATGAAGGGATTGTGGATGAGAGCAAAGTGTGGGAAGAAAGCAAGGTCTGAGCCTGTTGATGCATTCTTGGCCTCTCCAAGCCCCTGGCTCAGTGGGCAGGATGTTGCTTTTGGGTTGGAGGTGACCCTCTGCTCCCAGCTATGGTGACATCTCCTTTAAACCATATGGGAGAGGACAACTGAGGGATGGAGAAGGGGAGAAGGAAGGGATGGGAGCAAATCATGGGGAGACAGCAAGGTCTGAGGCTGTCTGAGGTGTGCTGAGGTTCTGCAGAGCAGAAGCCCTGCTTTGCGTGGTGGGGCCCAGCTATTTTTAGCTGTGGGTAGGATGTCAGCTCTGAAAATAGCCCTGCCACCAGATCCTGCTGAGATCCTCTGCCAGTGGCTCTCACCCTCTTTGGAGGGGGAGGAAATTGTAGTCACCCTTACAGCCCAGGAGCTCCTGACATTCACAGGGACTCTCCTCAGTCTGATTATTTTTTAATATTATTATGATGGGATTTTTTTTTTTTTCTCTCCTCTCTGGTGCCTCTCCTGCTTCTCTGCTGAGCAGAGGAGTCACCAGCCAAAAAAGCCACCGTGGGGGTGGTGCTGCTTAGCTACAGTCAAATCCCAGCAGCATGTGACCAGCTTGGCAATTCCATACCCAACCTTCCTCTCCCTGACTTAAAGTGACATTGAAACTCAACCTGCTGAAGGCAAAGGGATTCAGGGACCTGCTTCCACCCCAGCTGCCAGCTCCATCCCTGGGGAATGAGATGTGCTGGGTGGCAAAGGCTTGGTGTGGAGTGGGAAAGGTGGGAGCAAGCAGGGAGGGTGCTCAGGTCAAGGAAATGGGCTTGAAGAGGAACAGGAGGTGGAATCATAGAATCCCAGCATGGTGAGGGTTGGAAGAGGCCTCTGGAGATCATCCAGTCCAACCTCACTGCTAAAGCAGGAGCACCCACAGCAGCTTGCCCAGAATCACAATGTCTAACTGGGTTGGGAATCTCTTCAGAGAAAGAGGCTCCACAACTCCTCTGGGCAGCCTGCTCCAGGGCTCCACCACCCTCACACTAAAGAAATGTCTCTTCCTGGTCAGATGGAACCTCCACTTTGTGCCCACTGCCCCACTGAGAAGAGTCTGGCTCCATCCTCTTGCCCCCTACCCTTTATCTCTTGCTGAGCATTGCTCAGATCCCCTCTCAGGCTACTCTCCTCCAGGTTCAACAGCCCCAGGGCTCTCAGCCTTTGCTCCTCACAGAGATGCTTCAGGCCCTTCAGCATCTTTAGAGCCTCCACTGGACTCTCTCCAGTAGTGACCAGCTGGCTTTGGCCAGACTGATAGACTCCCATTCATGTAGGGATGAGAATTTAGTTGTTCTTTGGGGATGCAGGAGTTGTTGAGGGGCTGTTGGATCTCAGCCCTGCCTTGGGGTGATGGTTAAAGTGCAAAGAAAATGTCTCAGTCCTTTTCTTAGGGCTGGCAGGAGAGGGAGGGAGAAGCATGTGGTGCATGGTCTGAGGAGAGCTGGGCATGTGGGCATCTTCACCTGATAGATGTGGTGGAGCTCAGGCTGGGATACCTGAAGAAGACCTAAAGCTGTGGGTGGTGACTGCTGCTAGAGGAGATCAAGGTGGTGGAGAAGCATAACAGGGAGCATAGGGCATGGAAGATGGGGAGAGAGGTGGTTCTGAGGGCTTGGGAGCACAAGTTGAGTGAAGGGTTTGTGTCCTGAGGGTGCAGGGTCAAGGCTGACAGAAGGGATGGGTTGCTCCATGATCTTTCTGGGGATATTTCAGGGGCTGGAGGGTGCAAACCTTTTGGTACTTGGTTCTCCGATGGGTTTGGGTGAGGAAATCCACATCACCCACCCAAGGCATCCCACACAGACCTCAAGTTTTGGCTCGCCACAGCAAATCTGTTCCAAATGGGAAGGAGAAACCTCCAGCTCCTGAAACCTCCAGCTTCAACCACCCTGCTCAGGCTCTGAGTAGCTCAGGATTGGATCTCTGTTGCACATTTGGGTCCACACATGCTCCTTGAGTCACATCTTCACTCTGCCTTCTCTGTGGGAGGGGACCTTGTGGGGACAACCATGTTTTCTGCAGAAGAGCTGCTGTGGAAGCAGAGGAAGCCCACTGGGATGCATCCAGCTTTGTCCAATGCCATAGGACACAGAGGAAATAATGAAAGCATCTGGCCCGATGGTCCTCCTCCAGCTGGGTTGGTTCACATCCTGAGGTACCAGCTCGGTGCTGGGTGCTGGCACCTCCTGCCTCACCATTGGCAGTGTGGAGTCGTGGGGATGGAGCCATCTGCATCCGTGAGTCAGCAGGACCCACTTCACACTTCTCCAGCAGGCTCCACTCCTCCTGACAGAATGGGCAGCTCCTGGCAAGCTCCCACAGCCTGCTACGAGCTCAGCTCATTAAAGGGATGCATCCGGAGCTCGTTATCGATGTGTGACGTGGCTGGCTCCAGCTTCAGAGGAGACCTCAGGCTGCAGTCAATGGCTTCACCTCACCTGCCTGAGCCAGAAGCTCAGCATCTGCATGTGTTAGTTGCTCAGGATCTGGGTGTGTGAGGAGCTCAGGACCTGGATGTGTGAGGAGCTCAGGACCTGGGTGTGTGAGGAGCTCAGGGTTTGAATGAGGAGCTCAGGACCTGGATGTGTGAGGAGCTCAGGGTTTGAATGAGGAGCTCAGGACCTGGATGTGTGAGGAGCTCAGGGTTTGAATGAGGAGCTCAGGACCTGGATGTGTGAGGAGCTCAGGGTTTGAATGAGGAGCTCAGGACCTGGATGTGTGAGGAGCTCAGGGTTTGAATGAGGAGCTCAGGACCTGGATGTGTGAGGAGCTCAGGGTTTGAATGAGGAGCTCAGGACCTGGATGTGTGAGGAGCTCAGGGTTTGAATGAGGAGCTCAGGACCTGGATGTGTGAGGAGCTCAGGGTTTGAATGAGGAGCTCAGGACCTGGATGTGTGAGGAGCTCAGGGTTTGAATGAGGAGCTCAGGACCTGGATGTGTGAGGAGCTCAGGGTTTGAATGAGGAGCTCAGGACCTGGATGTGTGAGGAGCTCAGGGTTTGAATGAGGAGCTCAGGACCTGGATGTGTGAGGAGCTCAGGGTTTGAATGAGGAGCTCAGGACCTGGATGTGTGAGGAGCTCAGGGTTTGAATGAGGAGCTCAGGACCTGGATGTGTGAGGAGCTCAGGGTTTGAATGAGGAGCTCAGGACCTGGATGTGTGAGGAGCTCAGGGTTTGAATGAGGAGCTCAGGACCTGGATGTGTGAGGAGCTCAGGGTTTGAATGAGGAGCTCAGGACCTGGATGTGTGAGGAGCTCAGGGTTTGAATGAGGAGCTCAGGACATGGATGTGTGAGGAGTTCAGGATTTGAATGAGGAGCTCAGGGTTTGAATGAGGAGCTCAGGACCTGGATGTGTGAGGAGTTCAGGATTTGAATGAGGAGCTCAGGACCTGGATGTGTGAGGAGCTCAGGGTTTGAATGAGGAGCTCAGGACCTGGGTGTGTGAGGAGCTCAGGGTTTGAATGAGGAGCTCAGGACCTGGATGTGTGAGGAGCTCAGGGTTTGAATGAGGAGCTCAGGACCTGGCTCTCAGGGCTGAGCCAAGAAGCTGCACCACTGCACATGAAGTTCTACACTGATGTGGCCAGGAGACATCTCGAACTCAGGACCCCTGTAGGGCATTTTCTTTCCAGTATCTAGGGAAGGTCCAACAGGAAAATCATAGAACTACAGACTGGTTTGATTTGGAAAGGACCTTAAAGGTCATTTAGTTCCAACTACTTTGTCATGTGCAGGGACTCCTCCTACTTGACCAGGTTGCTCTAGGCCCCACATCCAACCTGGCTTTGAACACCTGCAGGCTTGGAGCCTCCACAACTTCTCATTGCATGTTTGGGGTGCAAAGATGGAGTTGGTTTTGCTTTTCTTTGCTTGTTCCTCTTCACTGGGCGAAAGACCTACATGATCTGGGTGGACAAAGGTCTTCTTCCCACCAGTGCTGCCACTTCTGCTGAAGCCTCCTCCTTGCCACCTTGGGACAACCACATTTAATACCTTCCTCAGGGCTTGCTGTTGCTTCTAAAAAGCCAGTGGCAGTGTCTGGCTTCAGGTGGCTCTTTTCATAATGCAGCCCATCAGGTGAGATGAACATCACACAAGTTTCTGATCTTCAAATCCTTGAATCTAAAAAGTCAGAGGACATCAGCCCCTCGTGGCTTCTTCTCTTCATCCTCTTTTTCTCTTGCCTCATCTTCACCTGAAGATGAATTTGCTCCTCTGCCCAAGCTTGGCAGGATATGAGCTAAAAAAATACCCCAAAATTGCATTGGAGGCTCCATACCAGACCTTTAACTCCCACAAATGTCCCTCAGAGTCTGTCCTAGATCCTTAACCTTCTTAAAACCTGCCAGAAGCTACATCCCAAACTCTTAACCCCCACTCAAAATTCATCAGATGCTCTATCTCAGATCTTATACCCCCACCCCAATCCTGCTGGAGACTCCATCACAGATGTTTCATACCTCTCAAAATCCTCTGGAAGCTCCACCCCAGACCCTTAAACCTCTGAAAGTGACTCAATCCAAGATGTTATAACCCCCAAAACTCTGTGGAGGCTTCACCCCAGACCCTTAACCCCTCAAAAATCCATCAGAGGCTCCATTCCAGACCCTTCCCTTGGGAGCAGCTCTCAACTTCGCTGCTTTGCAAATGCCTTGGGGTTCCTCAGTCCTCCTCCTCTTTCTCCTCCTCCTCTTCCTCCTCCTCCTCCTCCTCATTGGAGCTGCTGTGGTCACTAACTCTCCAGGAGGCTGCTTCCCACCCTCCCGCTTGTCTGGGTCTCCATGTCCATGAGGTTTTGGCCCTCCCTTGGAGCGGGTGAGGGATAAAGCAGCACTAGCTGAGCACGGCGTGGGATGCTGGGCTTGGAAGCCTGGATCACCATCACTTCCAGGTGGGAATGGTGGATTTGGGGGCAGGAGAAAGGGATGAATGTCCATCACATGCTTTTGGAAGCAGCTGCCTGGTAGTGGCTGGGAATTGGGCACCTTGGGTCTCCTGTGCACCTTTAAAGCTGGAATTGGTAGCAGTGGAGAGAAGAGGAGGGACTGGTGGGATCCAGGGAGATGCAGCCTGACGTATCTTGAGGCTGAGGGATGCTGGATCCTCTTGGAGAAACTCCTCCAGGAGGAACTTCTTTGGTGGGATCTCATGGAGGTGGAGGAACACTCAGCCTAGGAATGTCCAAAACTGGGCTTGGGGAACCATTGGGAACCATTGGAGGAGAGCAGGCACTGGGGAGGACAGCAGTGCTTCACCTAGCAGTGAGCTGCTGGGGTCAGTGGCATCATCCTGGTTTATACCTTTCTGTGAGAGCAACAAGCAGCAGAGCTGATTTGTCACAACAAGCAGCAGAGTTCATTTGTCACAACAAGCAACAGAGTTGATTTGTCACCTCCTCCTCAGCCCACTGGCACGTCCCCAAATCCTGCATTGTCCATTGTGTGGTGGAGCCTCTGGCCACTGCCCACCCTGAGGAGCAGGTTCTGGGATGGTTGAAGTCTTGATGGCTTCAGCTTTGTGTCTTGGAGACAGGTTCTCAGGCCCCTCTGAGGTGATGATGTTTGCTGAAATGATGTTTACTGAAAGAATGAGTGACCAACCTGGAGTGGTTGAGAGGGAGAAAGTGAGGGTGGAGGTCTGATGGGATCCTTGCCAATGTTGGGTGTCAGCAAGGAGAAGCTTTGCAGCTTTGGGGAGTTCAGACCAGGCCCAATTTGTTTAGAAATGGGTCTAGGGGGGTGGGGGGGGTCACAAGGACCCTTGGTGCTCCTGAGCAGTGGTTGCTGCTTTCAAGGAAGTATGACGAGAAGCTGGTTGCACATCGACTGAGGGGAATGTCTGGGCTGGGAGGTCCAGGTCCTGTTTGGACCTTGAAGTTGAGGGTTTTGGTTCTGTGGAGTGTGTGTGGACAGGGTCTGTGGATCTTGAACCAGAAAAGGCCTTTTCCAGTCCCTCCACCCTGAGCTTCTGTTTGAAGAGCTCATTCAGGTGTTAGACCTTTTGGGGTGGATGTCTGGGCTTACATGATGCCTCCTGAGATGCCCAGGAAGATGTGAGCTGGGCAGGTGTGTCAGAAGGGAAGGTCACTGCTGAGTGATCTGCAGATGGAGCCAAGGTGGCAGAGCCTGGGGGCTGGCACTGGTCTATTTGCACCCAAACCATTGGTGCTGCCCATTATGGTGGATTGAGTTGATCCCAACCTGTGCCACCTGTGTATTGGATGATACTGGTGGGACTCTGTGACTGGGACCAGCAGTGAGATGTCCCAGGGGATTTGATGGCCTGGGAAGGTGATGGGGGTCCAGAGTGGGCTGTCCCAGGGCCAGCAGTGTGCTGTCCCCAGTGGGTTTGATGGGCTGGGGGTGCTGCAGGTCCAGGGTGGGCTGTCCCCGTGCCAGCAGTGTGCTGTCCCCAGTGGGTTTGATNTGGGGTGGGGGTGCTGCAGGTCCAGGGTGGGCTGTCCCCAGTGGGTTTGATGGGCTGGGGGTGCTGCAGGTCCAGGGTGGGCTGTCCCCGTGCCAGCAGTGTGCTGTCCCCAGTGGGTTTGATGGGGTGGGGGTGCTGCAGGTCCAGGGTGGGCTGTCCCAGAGCTAGCAGTGTGCTGTCCCCAGTGGGTTTGATGGGCTGGGGAGACTCCAGGGTGGGCTATCCAGGGGCCAGTATGGACTTTGGGGTGATGGGGGCTCAAGGTTAGTGCCCCCAGGTCCTGGTGGGTAGCAGTGTGCTATTCCCAGTGGGTTTGATAGATGGGTGGGCAGTGGGGGCCCAGGATGTGCTGCCCCCAGTGGGTTTGATGTGCTGGGGGGTTCGTGGGACTCCAGGATGGGCTATCCCAGAAGCAGCAGTTTAACATTGCCAGTGGGTTTGATGGACTGGGGGGGGAGTGTGGGTCCAGGATGTGCTCTCCCCTGTGAGTTTGATGGTCTAGGGGTGGGTAATGAAGCTCCAGGGTGGGCTATCCCAGAGCATTGTGCTGTCCCCCGATGTCCTGGTGGGTGCCGGGGTCTGCGGGCTGTGCTCTCCCTCTGGGTGCAGAGCAGAGCAGCAGAAGCCTTGGGAGGCTGCCGGGGATATTGCAATGGTGGCTGCTGGCTGCTGGCTGCTGCCGGCAGTGCCGGCGCTGGTGGTGGTGCTGGTGCTGGTGTGGTCATTATCTGGGGAGCGGATGCCCAGTGGCTCTGTGGGGACCACTAATGGGCCGATTCCATTTCCAGTGGATGACGCCACTGGGGCCGCACGTTAAGAGCCGCAGCTCCGGGAAGGGGAGCAGCAGAAGCCGGGGGGGGGAGCGATGCGAGCGGGCAGCCA
>VWZE01007135.1:33217-49201 GCA_013396675.1 Eubucco bourcierii | reverse complement strand
GTCCTTGGACCTGCAGGGGTTGTGCATGGTGGGGGGTGATGGGGGTCCTGGAAAGGCGTGGGGTCTGTGCTGAGGAGATGGGGATCATGGATCTGCATGGATTGTGGGTGCAGGGGGATGCTGGCGGATGTGGGGATCGGGGGGCTCAGACATGCATGGGGTGTGCATGGCAAAGGGTCCTGGACATGGGTGGGCTGTGTGCTGAGGGGAGCGGGTGTCTTGGATGTGGATGGGGTGTCTGTGTGGAGGGGATGGAGGTCCTGGGCACGCGTGGGGTCTTTGCTGAGGAGATGCAGGTCCTGGACACGAGTGGGATGTCTGTGTGGAGGGGATGGAGGTCCTGGACACACGTGGGGTGTGCACAGTGGGGCTGGGGGTAGGTGTGGGTCAGTCCCATGTGGGCTGTGTGCGCAGTGGAGCACATGAGTGGGCTGCACACTCAGCGCTACGTGGGCTATGTGAGAGTGGGGCTGGGGGCTGGCAGCTGGATCCAGATCCACTCATGGGCCATGTCACACGGAGCTCTGGAGGGGCTGGCATCCTGCCACCACCCCACAGCAGCTGGAATGATGCCAGGGGTGTCCTTCTGGGGTGAAAATGTCCCTTTTGTCTCACCTGGGCCCCCCACTGCAACCCCTTCCAGCCTGTAAATCATTGGCTTTTATCACCCCTCCTCTGGCCCCATTATCACACCAGTTTATGGGTTTGGGACTGCTGGTGGCCATAAAGCTCTCCCAGTTTGCAGTACTGACATGGTGGGTGAGGAAGAGGAGGAGGAGAAGGAGGAGGCTGGGGATGTGCCGTCCTGGTCCCCCTCCTCCCCGCCCCTACCGGACAGGTAGGCAGGGAGGGCTCCAGCAGTGTGGCTCAGGGGTGGTGGAACCAGTGGGGGCTGGGATATGGACTGGTTATAGCCCCAATATAAGGACTGTTTGCACCTCCAGGATGTGACTGGTTGAACCCCAGTATGAGGATGCTTGCACCCCAGGATGTGACTGGTTGAACCCCAGTATGAGGAATGGTTGCACCCCAGGATGTGACTGGTTGTGCCCCCAGTATGAGGAATGGTTGCACCCCTAGGATGAGGACTGGTTGTGCCCCCAGTATGAGGAATGATTGCACCCCTAGGATGAGGACTGGTTGTGCCCTCAGGATGAGGACTGGTTGCACCCACAGGATGAGGACTGGTTGTGCCCCCAGGATGAGGACTGGTTGTGCCCCCAGGATGGGGTTGGAGCAGGAGGTGCTGGGAGTGAGTAGTGAGAAGTGAGGTCCTCCAGGAAGGGTGCAGCAGGACCATGGCCCTAGCTCTGGTCATTCAGCCCCTCTTCTCCCCATCTCATTGGACTGGAGGACCCACAGATCCTCTGGCTTATGTTCCTTTGGGTCCCAGAGGAGCCTGGGGACCCCTGCTCCTGGGGATCCTGGTCCAGGAGCATTCAGACCCCATTTAAGTGCTGGGAGTCCTCCCAGAACTGTTCTTGCCCGAGATGCTGTGTCCAAGCTCTGGCCCCAGATCTTGGCTGCCCTATTGCCAGCTCTCCTCTCTGCTCTTGCCAGGGTTCTGTTCCTCCTCAGTGTGCCCTGTCATCTCTGTCTCCTCCTGCTTAAGCATGGTGCACGAGGCTTCCGTGTCTGCTGAGCTCCATCCAGGGCTTGCAGAGAGCATTGGGTGCAGCTGGACTGAATCTGCCCTTTGGTTGCATTTGATCTCCCCAGACCCATGGCTCCATCACGCTGGGACCATCCTCTGTCCCTTTTGGGTTACACCTTGCTTCAAGCTCCACATGAGGACCTCATGGGAGTCTTGCTGGTCAAGTCCTAACACCAAATGCTGCCAGATCCCAGGGCACAGGTTAGAGGGGATGGACACCCAAAGGTGATGTGTAAATCAGTGTCATCTCCTTCCACCACAAGATGGAACTTGGGTCATGAGGGAGATGGGAACTCACTAAAGCTGCTCTCTGCTCTGTTCTGCATGGTCCTCACTGCAGGCTGAGATGTATCTTAGTGCTCTGGGGATGGGGGTGGGCTTCAGGTCACTGATGTGGGAGACCTTCCCAGCTGAGGAGCTCAATGGCAGCAGACAGCAGCTCATGAGGGGCTGTTTGCCACCACAGCCCATTCTAACCCCAGCAGTGTGCTCACAAAGCCGTCCTTGGCTCAGCCTTGCCCTCCTAACTCCTCTTGATATTTCATGGTGGTGCAAATAAATGGAGGGTGGCCCAGGACAGTGACTCATTGATTGTCTGCATCGCCCCAGAGAGTGCAGAGAGCACCTCACTTGAGATGGAGTTGAGTATGTGCTCCGTGGGCCAGAAAATCCCTAATCCAAGCAGCTCAGTTGCTGTTTCCTGACTCCAAGCAGCTCAGTCGCCTTTTCCTTTCTGGGGAGGGGGATGGGAGCCACCGAATCTTCCTTTAGCAGCCAAAGTGAGCTGCCTTTGCTTTCTCCTACTCCTCAAGGTCAGCCTAGCTCAGGAAAATCAATCTCCCTTTGGCCTCTCTCTGCTGCGCGAACAGATTCTACCTGTGGCCCTTCACCTACTTGAAAGCCTTTGCTGCCACCGGCCGCTGGCCACAGCCGATGTCGGTGGGGAAGCTTCCGACGGGAACAGAGCCTTCCCACGCCCCCAGGCACCGAGACAGTGTCTGCAGCACTGAGGGTGGCCGCTCCCGTCTGCCCGAGGAGACGGTGGCTTTGTCCTGGGGAAGCATAGGGGGCATGGGGCTGAGGTTGAAGCCTGGAGGTGCTGTGGGAAGCTCTTCGTTGGGGCTGTCATGGGATGAGGTCATGGCACAGCTTCCCCTCTCTGGAGCTCCTGGGCAGCTCCCTTTGGCAGGCAGCAGAGGTTGGAAGCCTCTTTTTCCCTCCTAAGAATCCCAGCATGGTGGGTTTGGAAGGGACCTCTGGAGATCAATCAATCCAACCGCTATGCTCAAGCAGGGGCTCCCACAGCAGGATCACCAGGTCCAGCTGAATTTGGAGTCTCTTCAGAGAAGAAGGCTCCACAACCCCTCCTGATCCAGCCTCACAGAGGTTTCACCCAGATGCTACCAGCAAAATCTGGCATCCCCAGGTTTTGGTGATGGTGTTGAAGCCATGAGGTCAAACCTGCTGTGGGCACAGGGAAGTGAGGAGTTGTGAGACATTAGAGTCCTTGCAGAAATAGAGAACCAGAGCATGGTTTTGGCTTGAAGAGATCTTCAAGTCTGTCAAGTCCAACCACTAACCCAGCACTGCCAGGTCACCACCAAACCATGGCCCTCAGCACTACATCTCCATAGCTTTGAAACCCCTCCAGTTATGGGGACTCCACTACTGTCCTAGGCAGCCTGGGTCAGGTCTGGACAACCCTAAGGGCAAGAAATTGATCCTCATGTCCAACTTAAACCTCCCCTGGGGCAACGTGAGGTCATTTCCTCTTGTCCTATCACGTGTTCCTTGGGAGAAGAGACCAACCCCTGGTCTCCAACCTCCTTTCAGGGAATTATGGGAGCCATAATGTCTCCCCTCAACTTTGTTTTCTCCAGGCTCAACAACCTCAGGTCCCTCAGCTGCTCCTCACCAGCCCTGTTCTCCAGACTCTTCACCAGCTTCATTGCCCTTCTCTGGACCTACTCCAGCCCCTCAGTGTCCTTCATGGAGTGAGGGGCCCAAAACTGACCTCAGGATTTGAGATGTGGACTCAGTAGTGTTCAGTCCAGGGGGAAAATCCCTGCTGTAGTCACCTCCCTGACACCTCAGATGGTCCTGACCTTCTATGTGGGTGCAGCAGACTCAGGAAGTGTTTCTTCCAAACATCATCCATCAGCATGGCAGCTGCTGTGCAAGGAGCAAGATGGGGCTTGCTCCAGGGAGGGGGAGGACAGTGGGAGTCCCTCCAGTGGTTCAAAGGGTGGAAAATCCTCCAAGGCCACAAAAAGCTCAAAAGCAGGTGGAGATGCTGTGCCCACCTGCTTCAAGGGACAAGTCTCACAGCCCTTTCCTTTAGACTATGTCACCTCTGGCCAGAAGTCCATTCATAGAAACATAGACTGGTTTGGGTTGGAAGGCACCTTAAAGATCATCTGATTCCAAGCCCCCTGCCATGGGCAGGGACACCTCCCACTAGAGCAGGTTGCTCAAGGCCTCGTCCAACCTGGCCTTGAACACCTCCAGGGAGGGGCATCCACAGCCTTCCTGGGCAACCTGTGCCATTGTCTCAGCATCCTTTGGTCATCTTGCTCAGGTTCTTTGAGTCTGGTTGAGGGAAACCACTTCAGGAGGAGTTCTTCAGCTTCCTGGCTTGTGAGGATGGATCCATTCTAACGTTTCCTCTGTCCTCCTGCCCCATCCTTTAGGATTTGTAGATGGTCCCTGATGCCGTGGGCTGCCCTGGCTCCTGGAGATGCAGCTCTCTTCCAGCGCGGCTGAGCTCAGCTGTGACGAGACGATGGACCCGCCCTCTGAGGACTTCCAGCAGGTCCTGTCCATCGACCAGATCCGCTCCATCCGTGCCAGCAACAACTACGTGGAGCGCCCAGCCGGCTGCTGCCAGCAGACCCGCTCCAACCCGTCCCTGGCCCAACCGCCTCAAAAACAAGAGTGGTCCCAGGACCGCCTGGCGTCTTCCACCTTCCAGGACCTGCACCTCAGCCACCAGATGCCACCTTTGCAACAACACATGAGCCATTCCAGCACGGCCAGCTCGGTCTCCCAAAGCACCACCACCTCTGACCAACGCCTCCTCAGCAGCCTCACCCCTTCCCACTCCGGCCACTCCCTCATCCGGACACAGCCGCGGGCCGGCGAGCTGAAAGCCGAGGAGTCGCCGCTGAAGGGGGTCCCGGAGAAGCCCACCTTGCACGGCGGCCACCACCTCTTCATCTGCGAGGAGTGCGGGCGCTGCAAGTGTGCCCGCTGCACGGCGGCCCGCAGCCTGCCCTCCTGCTGGCTCTGCAACCAGCGCTGCCTCTGCTCCCCCGAGAGCCTCCTCGACTACGGGACGTGTCTCTGCTGCGTCAAGGGGCTCTTCTACCACTGCTCCACCGACGACGAGGACACCTGCGCCGACGACCCCTGCTCCTGCGGGCCGGGCTCCTGCTGTGCCCGCTGGGCTGCCATGAGCTTCCTCTCCCTCTTCATGCCCTGCCTCTGCTGCTACTTTCCCACCTTGGGGTGCCTCAAACTGTGCCAGCGGGGCTATGACGGTCTCAAGCGACCAGGCTGCCGCTGCCAGAGCCACACCAACACGGTCTGCAGGAAGATCTCCTCCTCCAGCAGCACGCCTTTCCCCAAGACCCTGGACAAGCCGGTATGACCCTGCCAGGGAGGAGAAGAAGGCTTTACTCCTCTTCCTCCTCCTCCTCCTCCTCTCCGTCCCTCTCCTTCAGCTCCCTCTTCTCTGCGGCACACCCTCCCCCTCCCCTCCTCCCCACCATCACCCCAGAATCACCCATTGCATCCCCGCTGGGGTCCTCTGCCCTCTGGGAGCACCAAGGTGGCTGGGTGACCAGGGCAGCTGGCACCAAGCTGGCAGGAAATGGCGGGTTTGCACAGGTAGGTGAGGGACCGAGAGAGGCAGAGAGGGTTGGCGGTGCCCTCCCCAGTGGAGAAGTGTGGAGGACACTCAGAGCTCTGTTCTCAGAGGGGTTTAGGAGCTGCTGTTAATCCCATGGTGTGGTTCTTCCCAGTGAGGGAAAGAGGCAGGTCATAGATTCATATGGGATCATGGAAGATTTGGGTTGGAAGAGGCCTTCAAGATCATCTGTTTCCAAGCTCCCTGCCATGGCCAGGGACACCTTCCACTAGACCAAATTGCTCAAGGTCTCATCCCACCTGGCCTTGAACACCTCCAGGGAGGGGGCATCTATGACCTCCCTGGGCAACCTGTTCCAGTGCCTCACCAGGTCAACAAGAGTCAGCCACACATCTTTGCAAGGACCCTCCAGCAGCCAGATCTTCTCTTTATATCTCCTCAGCACTTTTCTCCTTTGACTTGGCCATAAGTCCACTTTTCCTGAGGGGCTTGGGGTGCTGTGAAGTCCCACTGGTGGCAGTGGCTTCTCTCTGGGCTTGGAAGCAGCTGGGAGATGCAAAACGAGCTTCCAGAGGAGGTGGCATCATATTTTTTCTGTCTGCAAGAGGAAGGGAAGGTGTGGGAAGCTTCAGAAACCTTCTGGCAGGGGAAGGAGCTGTCGGAGGCAGCCCAGCCCACTCGCTTCTGCCCAACTGCAGCGAGGGAAAGGTCCCCTCTGGGACTTGGCTGGGAAAGAGAAGCTGGTTTGCAATTGCCATTCATTTCTTCAGCCTTCAAGGGCTGCCTCTGAGAGCACAACCACCCTGGTCAGGATGGGAGCAACCATCCATCTCCATCCCACCACCATGCAGATGCCATCAGCAGTGTCTCTGTGCTTCAGCCCCAATCTGGTACCTTCCACCAGCACTGAATTCACTTGAAAGGAGAAACAGCCCGAACTCACCTGCCAGCAGCTGCCTCTCCACTGCTCTCCCCATCTCTCAACACCAAGCCTGGGGCACTCCCTGCTAGGGACCTCCTGCAGCTCCTGCTTTGGGCTGGAGGGAACCAGAGAGCCAGAAAGAGATGTTGAAAGATGGAATTCAACCTTCCCTCCCTGCAGAAGCTGCCTTTGAGTCCCCACCTTGTGTTCCTTGTGCCACCACGCTGGCACTGCTGAGGGCATTCAGCAAGCTGGAGATGGGTCTGAGCCAAGCCCTGGGGCTGAGCCATCTGCAGATGAGAGAGAGACCTGAATCAGGGTCAGTCCTTTGTGGCTTCTGTGCTGTGATGATAATAAGCCCATCCCCAGTTGGTGGGGAGCTCCTCTGGTGCTGGACTCAGCCTCATCTCTGCTCACAAATGCGTGGTGCCAGCTATCAGTGGTGACCCTGCTGACATCACTTGGAGCTGGGATGATGTCCCAGTGCCCAGCTCTGCCAGCCTGTCTTCCTTGGCTCAAAGGGGACCCAAACCTTGAACCTGCGGTTCCTTGTGGAAGGGCAGATGAGTCCCATCCCTGGTGTGACATTGGTGGCTGGGGCATGGAGTCACAGAACAGTTTAGGTTGGAAGAGACTTTCACCTTGCTGTGATGATAACAAGTCCATCCCTAGTTGGTGGGGAGCTCCTTTTGGTGCTGGGCTCAGCCTTATCTCCACAGATGCTTGGTGGTGACCCTGCTGTTATCACTTGGAGCTGGCATGATGTCCCAGTGCCCAGCTCTGCCAACCTGTCCTTCTCCCGAGGGGTGTGAGAGTGGAGGGAAGCAAATGGTTCACCCTGGACAAATGTATGCAACATGTCCCTTGGCTCCCTCCATGACCCTGCCATGTGGGGGTGGTCATCACCTTCCCTCCACCACCTCCTCAGGTAGAGTGCTGTGGATCTCTTTTTGTAGATCTGTGGGTAGGAAAAGTAGATCTCTCGCTGATCCTCCTCACGGTACAGCTGTGATGGGTGCCAGACGTAAGGTTTGGCCTCCCAATCCACTGGCACATGCTGGAAAGTGATGATTTCCCAGTTTGTTTATCCCTCATCCCAGACCTTCCATTCCCAGGTAGTTGGGAGAAGGCTTGGAAGTTGTCCTGCTTGGCAGAGCAGGGTAGGATCGAGTGCTGGCTGCGGGCTGAGGCAGGAGGAGACTCTTGTGTTGGGATTCCTCTTTCTGCACCTTGCTGTCTCAAAGCTGTGGTTGATCCAAGCTCCCTCTGTTGCGGGGAGAAGCAGCTCCAGGGAGTGATTCATCCTGCTCAAAAACATCCTCCATTGACTCATCTTCTGGCAGTGCCTGGCTTCCTTGGCTCAGAGGGACCCTACCCTTCAACTCACGGTTCCTGTGGAAGGGGAGATGAATCCCATCCCTGCTGTGACGTTTTCACCTGGGGCATGGAGTCATAAAATAGTTTAGGTTGGAAGAGACCTCTAAGACCCCTTAACCCAGCACTGCCAGGTCATCACCAAACCATGTTGCTCAGCACCACATCTCCACACCTTTGAAAGCCTTCCAGGCATGGAGACTCCACATTGTGGGTATTACCAAAGTCCTCCTCCTGGTTTCATCTGGATCCAAGGGTGGAAGATGCTTCTGAGCCAAAAATAGAGCCCCCAGTTCCATATGATGTGAAGAATTTGGGATGATGTTTTGGGTCACAGTGAGGATCTCCTGGCACTGAGAAGGGAGGAGGCTGCATCTGTATGGTTGGTCAGCCCTGGACTCTGGAATTGCAGAATTGTTTGGGTGAGAAAAGGCCTCTAGGACATTAAATCCTAACCATCAACCTGACACCACCATGGCCATCCAGCTATGTCCCAAAGTGCCATGTCCACATGTTTCTTGAACACCTCCAGGGATGGTGGCTCCACAAGGAACGACCCTCTCAGAGGATGCCCAGTGGGGGGGTGTGCCCCCATGAGATCTGTCTGTGCCCCTCTAGCAGCAGTAACAGAAACCCAACATTTTTACTTAGATGCCAATAATTCCTTGACTCCTGCTTCCAGTGATGCTTCCACCAAGAGGACCCTTCCTTGATTTGCTTTTCTACTGGTGCTGATTAAACTCCTTCCTCCTAAAACATGTAAAGAATTTTTCAGGTGGGGAAAATTTTTTTTGAGGGGCTCTCTTGATGGAGGATGTGAAATGGTTCATTGAAACCCTCTGAAGAAATCTATTGAGCAGAACCTTCCAACTTGCTCCACTTTGATTTGATTTGATTTGATCCCCCCTCTCCCCCTTTCCTCCTCCTTTCTCAACGGCTCCTGCTTGTAAATTTAGTTACCACCTCGGTAGCTCTGCAATTCATTGCTTCCTCTCCTGATGGTGGAATGACTCAACATGTGAAGCTTCATCATGCTCATGGCCTCCTGAAAGTCATGCAAGCAATGGGGGTGACCTCCCCCAGGTGCTGGAGCTGTAGGATGAGGAGATGGTTGCCCATGGATCATCTCCCTGGAGGCAGTTGTGCTTGCTCAGAAGCCCTGAGCTACTCCTGTGGCTTATTTACCTTCAGTCATTGGCAGCAGACCAGGACCTCTGCCAGGAGCCTTCTACCTAATGGGCTTTTTCTGGGTCAGTGGAGAAGTCCTGTTTCTCCCAGGGAATGGTGCCACAGCCTGGGTAAGGAGCCTGGCCAGGTCTCCTGGTTGTCTCATCTCCAAGAAATGGCAAACCTCAGATACACATTTTATGAAATAAGGGACAGTAGAAGGGAGTTGGAGAGGAGGAGAGACCCAGAGGGTAGAGGAGAACCCCAGATGGGCACCAAGGACTGAAGGACCAGCACAGAGCTTTGGTCTAGCTGTACTGAGGGCAACAATGCTCATCAGTATCTGTAGGGCAGATAACAAGAGGATGGGGCCAGACTCTTCTCAGTGGTGCCCAGGGACAGGACAAGGGACAATGGACAAGGGACAAGACTGCAAAGTGGAACCCAGGAGGTTCCACCTACACAGGAGGAGGAAATTCTTTGGTGTGAGGGTTCTGGAGCCCTGGAGCAGGCTGCCCAGAGAGGTTGTGGAGTCTCCTTCTCTGGAGAGCTTCCAAACCCAGCTGGCCATTGTAGTTCTGAGCAAGCTGCTGTGGGTGCCCCTGCTTTGTCACAGGTGTGTGGACTGGATGAGGTCCCTTTAAACCTCCACCATGCTGGGGTTCTGGGGTTTGGTGACCAAGCAAAGCCACATCCAAGCCATATAGTTGCGCATCTGGAGAAGTTTGTACTCTGATGGTAGGAGCAGGTGGCTTCACATGGGGTTACTGCTTCCAGCCCCATTTGGTGTGACCTCAGCTCCTTGCTTTCAGCAGAAACCAACCAGAAAGTCTCCAAGGAGGCTCTCTGAGCTCATCTGATGTCAGGATGGCTGCGGGCAGCCTCCCACTGTGGTTTTCTCCTGAGCTGTTCCTCACATCTTCAGAGCAGACCCATCTTGCTCCCTCCCCTTCTCCATCTGCTAGATACTTTGGTTTCCCTGTAAGGACTCCAAGTTTGGTTGGGGTTGTGAGCCCCTTTCCTGCCCCACCCAGCAATGAGTCAGACCACATCTGCTCCAGATGTTTGCTTGCAGCTGCTCATGCTGGCAGCTTGGGTTTCTGCCTGTCCTGATGTGTCTTCTTTGGTTTTCTTCTGGGAGAGTCACACATTGGTTCCTCTGCTTCCCCTGCACCCCTATGGTTTGACAAGAATGAAGCCACTTACTGAGGGAATGTTTCTCCATGTTTGGTGTCTCCACATGGGCTCCTTTGCCAGGAGCCATGCAGAGCTGTGGGCCAGATTTAGGCAGGGCAAAGAGAGACTCCAGGTGCCAAAGGAGCAGGCAGGAGCTGCTGAGCAGGACCTGAGCTCCTCCTGCTCTGCTCCTCATACAGGGCACCCACTCCCCACCCAGGCCTCCAAACCTCCATCCACACAAGATCTGCTTCTTGCTTTCTCCAAGCTTGGTCTTGCTTCCTTTTTTCCCTGCTGGCAGATGTGTGGTTGGTCCCAGCACTGGTGAGGAAGGCTCTCTAGGGACCATGGTGGTGTCTTCCTCCCCAACCAGCTGCATCCTGGTGGAAGGGCAGAAGTGGTCCTTGGGGTGCTGTCCACCCACCCCTGGGAAACATCAGTGCCAGCCAAGAACGTCAGAGAACAGGAGGGACTCAACTCTCAAATTCCATAAAATCCCACTGGGGTTGCTCTTCCTCCTCTCCATGAACCCAAAGCCTGAGGGACAAGTCCCATTGAACAACAGATGCCAAAACACAGAGTGACAGCTCGTGGATGGCTGCTTTGGAGCAATACAGAAGGGTGAGAGGTGGAATGGGAGGAGCTGCTGCCCAGCTTGTAGGACAGGGCTGCCCAGGGCAGAGGACACCAAACCTGCTGCTTTCAGCACCTGCTTGCTTAGTTTAGTCTCTGTCTCTGTCCCTTGACTGTTTTGAGGCTGGAGCAAGCTTGAAGGTCTTCACATAGTGGAAGGTCTGTGAGAAGTATAACTGAGGGATGTGCCCCCATGCCAGAGATCTTCCTTGGTCTCCAACAGCACCCACTTCAGGCTTGCCTTCACCAAGGAGCCCACAGATCTCTGGGTGCTTGCAGCAGCTGCAGGCTGCTGGTCAGCATCTGGTCCACATGGGCCAAACCAGAGCTGTGATCTCTCTGGGCTTGGTCTGCTTCAGGGTGGTTCTCAGTGGGCATCAGGATCTCCTGTGGGCTCTTTCTCCCAGAGCACAGATTGGGATCTTGTGTGGGTGAGATCTGTTACCCTGCTCGGGGTGATGCTGCAGAAGAATCCCTTGAGGGTATAACCCAGGGAGGCTGGAAAGGTCCTCTTGGAGGGGCACTCCAGGCAGGAGGGACAGATTGGATGGCTAGGGAGATGTCACACACCTCTGTGGGGCAGAGGGAACGTTCAGTGCTGGGTGAGGGGGTGCAACACAAAGTCTCTCATTGGGTCTCCCTCCTGCTGCATCTCCTTGCAGCACCCCAAAGGGCTTCAACATGGGAAGGCCCAAACCCACCCTGATGAACTGGGCTGGGTGTTGGGACAGGAGGTTTCTCACACCTTTGCAGGTGGGAGGTGTGTGGTCAGCCTGGAGCTACCACGACCAGTTCAGCTGCTCTACCCCACCAGACCCCCTTTGCCCCTTCCCTTTCTCACCCCATCCCAGCAGTTCCCTCTGCAGCCTCCTACCTTCCCAGATGTCCTTAGCAGAAAGTTCTCCTGAGAAGATGGATCACCCTTGACTTCCAAGGAGAGGCTCATTGCAAGGACCGAAGATTCTCCACTGAGCTGGTCCAAAGGTGTCCTGTACACTGCACCAAGAGCTCCTTCCTGGCTGTCTTCATTTGGTTTCCTTCTTCTGAGCTCCACCACATGTTTAGAACCTGTTGGCTGGATTCTGACAATGCTCTTGTACCTTTGAAGGAGAAGAAAAAAAAAGAAAAGAAAAAAAAAAGAAGAAAAAAAAAGGCAAAAACATAAAAAAACCCCCAAAAACCAAAACCCAAACCCCAAACCAAAGTATTTATTTGAAAAGTTTATTTTAGAGATAAGAAAAAAAAAAAAACAGTAACAATAATTATTATTAATAATAACCTATTTATTTTAAGGCACCCTCCTCTGTTTGGTTTTCTCCTCTTGCAAAGCTCTCAACTGCTCCTGAAGAACTGCTGAGGTGACAGAAAGTATTCCATGGGTGGCTTCATGAGCCCCACGTAGAGCAACTAATCAATAAAAATATCTCTGGATTTTGAATGGGGTCTCCTTCTTCTCTTCATTTGTAGCACCATGGAATGCGTTGGATTGGAAGGGATCTTCTCCAAGCCCTAGGTGAGGGCTTGGCCTGCTGGAAGGCAGCTCCATGGAGAAGGACCTGGGAGTGCTGGTTGGCAAAAAATTTGCCATGAGCAGCAATGTGACCTTGTGGCCAAGACAGCCAACGGTCTCCTCAGGGGCATCCAGAAGAGTGTGGCCAGCAGGTTAAGGGAGGTTCTCTGCCTCTCTGCTCTGCCCTGGTGAGGCCACAGCTGGAGTGCTGGGTCCAGTTCTGGGTTCCCTTGTTCAAGGGAGGCAGGGAACTGCTGGAGAGAGTCCAGGGGAGGCTCTGAAGATGCTGAAGGGCCTGGAGCAGCTTTGAGTAGCACAGGCTGAGAGCCCTGGGGCTGCTGAGCCTGGAGAAGAGCAGCCTGAGAGGGGGGGCTGAGCAATGCTCAGCAAGAGCTAAAGGACCTGTGGGGGGGCAAGAGGATGGTGCTAGACTCTTCTTGGTGCTGCCCAGTGACAGAACAAGGGGTAATGGGTACAAACTGGAACCCAGGAGGTTCCACATGAACATGAGGAGAAAGTTCTTTGGTGTGAGGGTGCTGGAGGCATGGAGAAGGCTGCCCAGAGAGGTTGTGGAATCTCCTTCTCTGGAGAGCTTCCAAACCCAGCTGCACATTATGATACTGGGCAAGCTGCTGTGGGTGCCCCTGCTTGAGCAGGGGGTTGGACTGGATGACATCCAGAGGTCCCTTCCAACCCCAACCATGCTGGGATTTTGGGATTCATGATGGGCAGGCTATGGCTTAGCCTCCTGCTTCAGCTGTGGAGTGCTGTGTGCCTGGGCTACTGCTGTCCTGGGCTGAGTGCTGGGGGATCATTTTTAGCTCCATGAGGTGTCTCCTCTCCTGATGCTGAAGAAAGACCTCAGAAATGTTTGTGTGTGCTTTTCTGCTGCAGCTCTGCCAGATCCCTGAGGAAAGGTCCACTCCTTTGGCCAAACAGGGGGCAACAGGTAGGAAATCCCTGAGACCTTGAGGACCTCAGTCACTCCAAGATACTCTCTTCAGCATCTGTGGAGCCTCCACTGGACTCTCTCCAGTAGCTCCCTGTGTCTCATGAACTGGAAAGCACAGAACTGGACCCTACACTCCAGATGTGGCCTGACTTGAGCATAGTGACGGGGGAGAAGAACCTCCCTTGACCTGCTAGCCACAGTCTTCTTCATGCACCTCAGGAGACAATTGGTCTCTTGGCCATGAGGTCACATTACTGCCTCATGGTTTCAGGATTCCCACACCTTTGGAGCTGCAACCTCCTTGTCTTCAGAGCCAGCAAAGCCAGGTCAAGCTCCCATCCCTTTCAGGGTGTTCAGATGTGACCCTGGAAGATTTCAGGTGGAAGAGAGGAGATTTAGACTGGAGATTAGGAAGAAATTCTTTACAGTGAGGGTGGGGAGACACTGAAACACTAAAACCCAGGGAGGTTTTAGATGCCCCCTCCCTGGAGGCATTGAGGGCCAGGTTGGACAAGGCTTTGAGCAACCTGGTCTAGTGGGAGGTGTTCCTGCCCATGGCAGGGGAGTTGGAACTAGATGATCTTTAAGATCCCTTCCAACCCAAACCATTCCACGATTCTATGACCCAACCCTCTGCCTGGGCTGGAAGCCCACCAGCAGCCACCCATCCCTCACCAGCTTGGTAGGAGTGGCAGGTGTGCTCCAGCAGAGTGGGGGGAGGCGTTGGCAGTGGAGGGCTTGGCTGTCTAGACAGCGGAAAGAAACAAGCCCTCTTAAGGACTCATTCATCTCTTCCTAAGATGCCTAAATAGGTCAGATGACTCATGCCCTGAACACTCTTCTCTGACTACCAAGGAGCTCTCCACAGCTCTCCAGGCAGGAGACATCTGAAGGGAAGCTGCAGTGGGTCTGCAGGGGAATTCAGCTGACCCCGAGGAGCCAGAGTGCTGCTTCATCAGTGACTTCATCAGTGACGGTGATGAGGAGAGGAAGGGACAGTGAAATGCTGGCTGGGTTTTAACTCCTGACAAAGGTGGTGAGTGCAGGGACTGGGTGTGCAGACCTGGATAGGACTGACTGGAAGGTCTAACCTAGGTCCCTGTTGTCACTGTAGGATGTAGGGACCTCAGGGCAGGAGGGATTTGCAGAACAGCTTCTCCACAACCATAAAGGTGTCCTCTTGTGGCCATAGTCATCCTCCACGTCAGGCTGAAGGCAGCTTATTTGCTCTGCAGACCTCTGACCATTGCTCTGGTCTGCAGAAGCTAATGATACTCTGGTCCAGGCAGGCAGGAGAGCAGGCTGGTGTTGTCCCCCATGTCCTACTGTCAGAGTGGCTCAAGGATGTTTGGGAAATGGAATGAGGAGACACTGAGAGCCTTGGGGCTGCTCAGCCTGGAGAAGAGCAGCCTGAGAGGGGATCTTCCCAATGCTCAGCAAAAGCTTTAGGATGGGGGGCAAGAGGACGGGGCCAGGCTCTTCTCAGTGCTGCCCAGTGATAGGACAAAGGGCAATGGGCACATGGAACCCAGGATGATGGTGATGTGCCATGGTCCTTTTGCTTGTGAGCATTGGAAACCACCTGGAGCTCTTGCCCTGATCTCACAGCCTCCTGCTTTGGTCCTGCAAAACATCACGAGGTTGGCTTCCAAATCAGGATGCAGCTCACAGCAGGCTCCCGCTCCTTGTTGCTGCATTTGGAGGCTGACTGAGTCATGCTCACAAGCTTCTTCTGCCAGACACCAGGGCTTCAGCTTTGCTGAAAGAGTGGAGCCAGCATGGAGCTTCTCCACTCAGCCCAGGAGATGAAGGTTCGACCTCAAGTGCCCCAATCTGGTGACCGACATCAGACTGGACACTCCAGACACACATCAGGAAACAGCAGAAAGGATCTTAAACTGTGGATGAGGCACAAAAGCAGGAGGGACAGAAGGTCCATCTTCTAGTTTTAGTCCAGTTAGTGACAGGCTCTTTCCTCTGGACATCTCACTCCTGCCCTAAACCTTGTCCTTAGCAGCTGCTGAGCACTGGTGCACCAAGTTGTGGGGCTGGTGGTCTTCCTGGGGTCACCATTGTAATCCTGCAGCAACAGCTCAGCCTCTGACTCTGCAGGGTTGTTCAGCTCAGAGGAGATGTGGCTGAGGGGAGACCTCCTGACTCTCTCCAATCCCCTGAAAGGAGGTTGGAGCCAGGTGGGGGTTGATCTCTTCTGCCAAGGAACAAGTGACAGGGCAAGAGGAAATGTCCTCAAGTTTCACCAGGGGAGCTTGAGGCTGGGCATGGGGAAGAATGACTTTAAAGCTCATGGGGTCCAACCACTTACCCACCAATTCCAGGTCACCCCTAAGGCATGTCCCTCAGCACCACACTGGCTTTGAAACCTCTGCCATCCTCCCTTTGCAGATGGCTGAAGGTGAGGACATTGAGACCATTTCTTCCTCCAGGCACCTTCAGAGTGCGATTATTTTGCTGCACCGAAAACCCAAACTCCAGCTTCATTCTGGGCAGCTGCTGAAGGGTTTCTTTTTTTCCTGTCCCCACTTCCCTTGCGCCTTGGTGTTCTCCAGGAGGACACGTGCGTGGAACAGTAGGATCTGCTCTTCTGCTGTGCAATTATCATCTGCAGAAATGACTAATCAATCCAGGACAGCCACCCCCCCCTGTCTATTTATGCCTTTCTCATTGAAACCAGAGCCAAAGTGCCCCTTTTTTCTTTTCTTTTCTTCTT
>VWZE01007135.1:14422-33187 GCA_013396675.1 Eubucco bourcierii | reverse complement strand
TTTTTTTCTTTTTTTTTTTTTTTTCCCCTACAGGAAAATGCTGGTTTTTTCCAGCTTCCCAACATATCTGAAAGTGACATCATGTCCTTCGTGGTCCCCACTGCTGCTGGCACCACCAATGTGGGGGTGGCCCCATGTTGCTGGCTGTCAGCAGGCAGGAGAGTGAGACCGTGTCACCAGCTCTGCCAGTGGGAGTGAGGGCATGACAGCAGTGGCTTGGATGGCACCTAGAGAGCATCACAGGCAGGTCAACAGGTGTCCAGGAGTCTAAGCAAGCCTGGAGGTGCTTCATCCTAAAGGTGGTCCACCACAGGATTCAACTTCAGGAGAGCCTAGACTTAAGCTGTAGGTGAGGATTACAGCTTGGTGTATGGTCTAGAGGGGTCCAGAGCACAGGGCTGGAGAGGAGCAGCTGAGGGAATTGGGGTTCTTCAGCCTGGAGGAAAGGAGGCTCAGGGCAAACCTTCTGGCTCTTTACAGCTTCCTGAAAGGAGGTTGGAGCCAGGTGGGGGCTGGTGTCTTCTCCCAAGGAACAAGTGATAGGACAAGAGGAAATGGCCTTAAGTTGCATCAGGGGAGTTTGAGGCTGGACCTAAGGAAAAATGACTTTTAAGCTGAGGAATTGCAACCTAAGCACTGTCAGGTCACCACCAAACCATCTCACTCAGTACCACATCTCATAGAATCATAGAATGGTTAAGGTTGGAAGGGACCTCAAGGATCATCTAGTTCCAACCCCTTGCCATAGACAGGGACACCTCCCACTGCTCACTCAAGGCCTCCTCCAACCTGGCCTTGAACACCTCCAGGGAGGGAGCAGCCACAACCTCCCTGGGCAACCTGTTCCAGTGCCTCACCACCCTCACTGGAAAGAACTTCCTCCTAACATCCAGTCTAAATCTCCCCTCTGCCAGTTCAAACCCATTGCCCCTTGTCCTGTCATTGCAAGACCTTGTCAATAGTCCCTCCCCAGCCTTCCTGTAGGCCCTTTTCAGATATTGGAAGGTTACTATGAGGTCTCCAAGGCTTTGAAACCCCTCCAGAGATGGAGACTCCACTACTGCCCTGAACAGCCTGGACCAGGCCTTGACAACCCTGAAGAGGAAGAAATTGTTCCTCATGTCCAAACTAAACCTCCCCTGAGGCAACCTGAGGCCAATTCCTCTTGTCCTATCACTTATTCCTTAGGAGAAGAGACCAAGCCCTGATCTCCAACCTGGCTCCAGCCTGGTCTCTAACCTTGCTTCAACCTACTTTCGAGGAGTTGTGTCATTGCCACAAACATCCTGAAGAGCAGAGAGGAGCTTCCCAGCCTACAAACCATGTTCCTCACCTTTGCTTCTGTGCTCACTCACACATTACTGCTCCTGGAAGCTCTGCATGACCCCAGTGGGGACCAGAAGGAGATGAGGCTGGAAGAGAAGCAGAGCTGTTTTGTAACAACCTGCCCCTGGGGGACGGATCACACCACACACGAGGAGCAGAACCTCCGAGGAGACAGCGGCAGGCACGGGGGTGACCAAATGAATTTGACACCAGGCAAATTCTCACCGGGGACAGAGGAGACAAAGTAATTGAAACTAAATGAAGGAAGCTGACACCTGGCTGGGATCAGTTATCTATAGCTTCCCTGTCCTGAAATCACCACCCCCACCGCAGGCGCTGAGGCGAACCCAAGGAGATCCACGCCAAAAATAGGCCACACCGGCGGGGACCTGGAGGCCCCTTTTAGTTTTAATGGAAGCTGTCAGAAGGGTTAATTGGCTGGGGCACAGCAGTGCCCATCTTCTCCCTTTCCCACCACACACTGTGCCTCAGAGTTCTTGTCCTTGAGCAGCCACTTGTGTCACCCACCCACCTAAGTGGGGTTTCCCTCCAGCCTCCCGCAGAAGTTCCTCCAGGCTGCACGGGGAGAATCATCATGTGGTGCCTTCACCCCACAGGGCTTTGGGTCATTAAGGGAAATGGAAGTCATTGTAGATTCAGAGACTGATTTGGGTTGGGAGGGACCTTTTGAGCATCTTTCAAGGTCCACTGATCCCCTTGCAGTCAGTAGGAACATCTGCAACTGGAGCAGGTCAATCAGAGCCCCAAACAACCTGACCTCCAATGGTTCCAGGGATGTGGCACCTCCCACCATCCTGGGAAACCTGGTCCCAACTTTGGGACACCCAAAAGTCCTCTGTGGGAGTCATCTGCCTCTTCAGGGTGAAAATCCTGAAACCATGAGTCGGCAGTGTGACCCTGTGGCCAAGTGGTCCCCCAGGGTGTGTGAAGAACAGTGTCACCAGCAAGTCAAGGATGGTTCTTCTCCCCCTCTGCTCTGCCCTGGTGGAGCCACAGATGGAGTACTGGGTCCAGTTATGGGATCATCAGTTCCAGAGAGACAGGAAACTGCTGGAGAGAGTCCAGAGGAGGCTGGGAATGTGCTGAGGGCCTGGAGCATCTCTGGGAGTAGAAGAATCAGAGAGTTCTAGGGTTGTTTGTCCTGGAGAAGAGTAACCTGAGAGGTGATCTTCTCTATGCTCAGCAAAGGCTAAAGAGTGAGGGGCAAGAGGATGGGGCCAGACTGATGGTTTAATGGCCATGGTGGTGTTAGATCAATAGTTGGACTTGATGATCTTGGAGGTCTTTTCCAACTGAATCAATTCTGTGATTCTCTGATTCTTCTCAGTGGTGCCCAGGGACAGGAGAAGGGGCGATGGGCACACAGTGCAACCCAGGAGGTCCCATCTGACCATGAGGAGAGACTTCTTTGCTGTGAGGGTGCTGGAGCAAGAAAGAGAAGCAGGAAAGAAAAGCAAGATAGAAAAGCTCTCCCTACCCCTCCAAAAGCTACCACTGGGATCCCTTCACGAGGACACGGCCAACACATGGCTCTGTCCTCTGCCCTTTACAGGGCAGATTGCAAGGTCATGGAGATGTGGTCCTCCTGGTATTGATCAGGGCTTTTCTTGGGCTGGCATATGGCAGCAGGTTTCAAAGGCTGAGCAGCTCCAAAAGAATTAAGTGGGGGCAAAGAGTGGAACGTCCCTGATTGAACTCCTGACCCGCAGGGGTCAGAGATCTTTGGAGATAAAGCGAGTGGTGGAATGGCCTCAGCAGTGCCCCGAATAAACAAGGCAGCATTAAAAATCAGTGCCTGGGGGGAAAGCCCACCCTGTGCTGGAGGGAATCATGAAGTCACAGAGTAGTTTGGGTGGGAAGGAACCTTTAAAGGACATCTAGTCCAACACTCCCCCACCCCCCCCACACCCCTTCCCAGCAGTTGGCAAGAGCATCTTTGACCAGAGCGGGTTGCTAGGAGTCCTGCCATGGGTTTAAACTGGCAGAGGGGAGATTTAGACTGGATGTTAGGAGGAAGTTCTTTACCATGAGGGTCGTGAGACACTGGCACAGGTTGCCCAGGGAGGTTGTGGCTGCTCCCTCTCTGGAGGTGTTGAAGGCCAGGTTGGATGAGGCCTTGAGTGAGCTGTGCTAGTGGGAGGTGTCCCTGCCTATGGCAGGGCGTTGGAACTGGATGAGCTTTGAGGTCCCTTCCAACCTTACCATCCTATGATTCTGTGTGCTGGAGAATAACCAAGGCACTTGTGCACACCTGGGGATGAGTCTGGGGGGGAGCCTTACCTGCAGAACACAACTGTGGGCATCGCCAGGCCCTACTCTGAGAGGTTTTAGCTTCTTCTCTTGTGTTAATGACCTTCATCTGGTTGGTTCCTGATCGAATGAATCATTTCAGGGGTGGTGTGTGGCAGGGCTGGGTGTGCAGCCAAACACAGGTGGTGCAGAGAGGATCTTGTCACCATGGACTTGCAGGGCTGTGTGTGCAGCCAAACACAGGTGGTGCAGAGAGGATCTTGTCACCATGGACTTGCAGGGCTGTGTGTGCAGCCAAACACAGGTGGTGCAGAGAGGATCTTGTCACCATGGACTTGCAGGGCTGTGTGTGCAGCCAAACACAGGTGGTGCAGAGAGGATCTTGTCACCATGGACTTGCAGGGCTGTGTGTGCAGCCAAACACAGGTGGTGCAGAGAGGATCTTGTCACCATGGACTTGCAGGGCTGTGTGTGCAGCCAAACACAGGTGGTGCAGAGAGGATCTTGTCACCATGGACTTGCAGGGCTGTGTGTGCAGCCAAACACAGGTGGTGCAGAGAGGATCTTGTCACCATGGACTTGCAGGGCTGTGTGTGCAGCCAAACACAGGTGGTGCAGAGAGGATCTTGTCACCATGGACTTGCAGGGCTGTGTGTGCAGCCAAACACAGGTGGTGCAGAGAGGATCTTGTCACCATGGACTTGCAGGGCTGTGTGTGCAGCCAAACACAGGTGGTGCAGAGAGGATCTTGTCACCATGGACTTGCCCCAGAACACATCCACCACGGGCACCAAAACATGCCCACCATGGACACCCCAACCGTGCTGGGATCCTGTGACTAACCACCCACCCTTTTGTGCAGGACTGGAAACCATCCCCCACCGCTCCTGTGCCTGTCTCTGGAGTTACTCACAGCAGTGAGCCACCCCCATGTGCACATTGTCACCAAATGGTTGTCCAGAAGAGCTGGGCTGCCAACATCTGACAGCTATAAATAACCCAAAGATGGCAGGAGGCAGGAAAACACCTTTGAACTCCCCTCAGATCTGTTGGAGCCGGAGAGGCACGAGGGGACAAGCCATAAATGTTTGGCTAAAAATATCCTGAACTGTGCCTGCTGGGTGGGATGCGTGAGGGAGGCTGGAGGAGGTGTCAGCTGCCAGATAGAGCAGGCAAGGGGCCATTGGGGTGGGCAAGTAGCCATTAGGGTGGGCAAATAGTCATTGGGGTGGGCAAGGAGTCACTGGCGTGGGCAAGGAACCACTGGGGTGGGCATGTACCCACTGGGGTTGGGTGTGTACCCACTGGGGTGGGCAAATAGCCACTGGGGTGGGCAAGGAGCCATTGAGGTGGGCAAGGAGTGTTGGGACTGACTGGTCCCATTGCAAGCTGAAATGATGACATGCTCTGGAAGCTGGAAGGAGCAGAGGAAGGTTTGATTTGAGAGCAAGAGATGAATGCTGAGGGAACCTAACCGTGTCCAAGGTGGGGTGCAAGCCATGTGCCACATCCTGACCCCTTTACTCACCCCATGTGGGGCTTGGCTGCAGTTCAGGGCTCAGCTTCACTATCTCCCCTTACCACAAGAAGGTGGCTTGAAGATAACACCAAGTCAGTTTTGGGATTCATTTCATCCTCACTATCTAACCTTCCTCCCCGTCAATCCATCACTCCTCCTCCTCCTCTTGTTGTCTTGGAAACCAGAGGCCAGGACACCTCTGCCCTGAGTGACAGCCCTTCAACAAAGGGGTCTTTCATGGCCCTGGTGGGAGGGGGTCATCCCCATCACCTCTTCCTGCCTGCTTGCTGCGGACAATGGGAGGCAGCGAGTGCTGGGGGTGACCCCAAGCCCCCAGGGATGCCCAGTGCTGACCAGTCTTGGTGGGTCTTGGCTTCTTCTTCCCCCTTGTTGCCTCTTCCCTTTGACATTTGGCAGGTCAGGGGACAAGGTTCATGGGCTCCTCTCAGTGATGGGTTGAAGAGGGGGGCAAAGGCTCATTCTTGCCACTGTTGCAGGGTGGAGATCAGGTCAGGCATCCTCTAAACCCTGCACACAGCCTGGTGGGTCTCCAAGTGTCATTCAGTGTGAAGGAAGTTGTCCATCAAAACTGATGGAGGGCGAGGGGGTGAGGACTGTGGGAATACCTTTGCAGGCCAGTAGAGGGGAGCTGAGCAGAGAAACAGCCAAGCCAAGTCCTAATGCTGCTGCTCTTCCCTTTTCTGTCTTCTCCCACCAGGTAGCTGCACTTACCCAGGACCACCAGACTCAGTTGGTGCAAGCCTGGAAGCAACCTTGCTGCGGGAGCACTTGGGTAAAGCTCAGGGATTGGGAAGTGACTGCAGGGCAAAATCTGCTCTGCAGATGAAGGTTGGTGCACCAACCACTGCTTAAACCAGCTGTAAGGCTACATCCAAGCCCCAGACATGCAGCAAAGGGAGGGTGAGAACCTCGCAGCTCCCTCCAGCGCTAAGGATGGAATGTCTCCTGCCCTCCATTCTTGGGTCCAAACCCTTTCCAGCCTCCTGAAGTACTCTGCTTAGCCATACTCATGAGCATCTAACTTATCATCTCCTTGCAGGATCCTTGCCCATGTTCTGCATGGCCAAGCCAACACACCTCCCTCTGCAGCCCCACCATAGGAGACCATAGTCTCCTTGGAGACTTGGATCTCCCAGATCCAAGGGAGAAACGTTTGACACTGAGGGTGGTGAGAGCCTGGCCCAGGTTACTCAGAGAGGTGAGAGATGCCCCATGCCTGGCATGGCAGGTCAGGTTGTTTGGGGCTCTGAGCAACCTGCTTTCATTGCAGATGTCCCTACTGGCTGCAGCAGGGTTGAGCTAGGTGACCTTTAAAGGTCTCTTCCCACCCAAACCATTCCATGATTCAATGATCCTCCCACCAGCAGTGGACAGGGGCAAATGCCAGTGTGTAACTGCTGTGACCTCTGCAGGTGACACAGAGTGATAGAATTGCTTCAGTTGGAACAGACCTTCCTGGTGTGCCATGGGATGCTCTTGGATGCTTTCCTCCTACCAGCTGCAGCTCTGCCCTCTGCTGTCCTGCCCCCAGCTCAGCTCCATGGCCCTTGCGTGCACAGAGTGGCTTCCCCTTGGGTGGTCATTTCTGGGAAGCTGGTGATGGAGGAAGGAGCCATGGCGGCTGCAGGCAGGGAGTGCTCCTGGGGTCCACCCTCCAGCTCTTTCCTGCCTCGCTGGGCTCTGCTTTCCTGCAGCTGGGTCCAAGATCATCTTGGCCTCAGCTTCTGGTGCCTAAAAATAAACCCTCAGTGTAGGTCTGGGGAAGAGCTTCTGGGCTGCAGTTCAGCCCTGGAAGAGAATTGTGATGAAGAAGAGGCAGTCGGTGTCCCCTGGACAAGCTGACCCATGCTGGACTGAGGCTTTGGCCTCCTGAGTTGAGCTGCTCCAGCCTTTGAGGGCAAATCACAGAACAATTTTGGTTGGAAGAGACCTTTCAGACCATGGACTCCAATCGTGAACTCAGCACTGCCAGGGCACCACCAAGCCATGGTCCTCAGCACCTCATCTCCGTGGCTTTGAAACCCCTCAAGGGATGGCGACTCCACCACTGCCCTGTGCATCCTGGGGCAGGCTTAGGCAATCCTCAAGGGGAAGAAAATGTTCTTTATGTTCAATCTAAACCTCCCCTGGGGCAGCTTGAGGCCATTTCCACTTGTCCTATCACTTGTTCCTCCGGAGAAGAGCCCAACCCCCACCCGGCTCCAACTTCTTTTCCTGGAGCTGCAGAGAGCCAGAAGGTCTCCCCTCAGCCTCCTTTTCTCCAGGCTGAACAACCCCAGTTCCCTCAGCTGCTCTTCATCATCTCTCTTCTCCAGACCCTTCACCAGCTACACTGCCCTTCTCTGGACCCTCTCCAGCCCCTCAATGTTCTTTTTGGAGTGAGTGCCCCAAAACTGACCCCAGTATCTGAGCTGTGGCCTCAGCAGTGCCCAGGACAGTTGGACCATCCATTCCTCTGTCCTGCTGGCCACCCTCTTTCTGCTGGCTGACTTACGCCCACTGCATAGTCACAGAAAACACTGGATGGTATCAGAGCTGCCTCATTCCATGCAGGCTGACCCAGTCAAGCTGCCCCCTCTCAGATGGGCTGCTGTCCCAGAGCCCTGGCCTGTCCCCTTCACCTCTTGCTGCAGCCCAGACCTTGATCTCCAGCTGACTGTTTCCTGTTTGTGGAGCTCATGGGGAGCTTCTCGCTCCCTTGCTCGCTCCTTCCCCTCTTGGCTGGGGGCAGGAGGGAGCTGATGTCCTGGGAAAAATAAAAGTTGAAAGCCAAGCTGGGCTCTTCATTGTCAGGAGGAGATTTCTTGTTCTTTGATGCATTTCCTCTGGGCCCTTTCCTCTCCTCTCAGAGGCAGGTTAAAAATACCCTTCCGCTGACATCACCCCGCTGCCCTCCTTCGGATGAGAGCTGCTGCTGGTCTCCATGGGCTTTGCATTCCTCTGACAGCCCTGAGAAACATTCCTGGAATGAGGATCTGGGGCAGCCCAGGGCAGCTGGAGGGGACTGGGAAGGACCAGCCAGGCAGGAGGGACTCTAAGGCATCTCATGGGGCTTGTTGATGAGGTTTGATGGTGCTGCTCTTTGCATGGGGGATGGGAGGGAGAGGGGAGGGGAATGCTTTGGTCTGGTTGGCTCCTCAACAGGTGAGGAGGGCAGCTTGAGAAAATGCAGCTTTTCCCCCAACCCAAGCAGTGGTTCTTATAGAACCATTAAGGTTGGAAAAGACCTCTGAGATTCATAGGCTTGTAGAATGGTTTGAGCTGGAAGGGCCCTTGAAGATCATCTAGTTCCAACCCCCTGCCACAGGCAGGGACACCTCCCACTAGAACAGGCTGCTCAGGGCCTCAATCGTAAGATCATCAAGTCCGACCTTCCCGTGGATGAAGAGGATGCAAAACCACGTGCCCAACTTTTCCATGGATGAAGAGCATGCAAAACCATATGGTGCCCTGCTGCTGCTGCTTGTGGCCATTGTTCTGCTTCTGCTGGAGAAAGTCATGGCTGCTCTGGAGCTAGTCAGTCCCACGGAGGTGCCACGGGACAAGCAGATCCTGAGAAGCTATGTGCACATTTTAGAATCATAGAATGGTAAGGTTGGAAGGGACCTCAAGGATCATCCAGTTCCAACCCCCTGCCATAGGCAGGGACACCTCCCACTAGTACAGCTCACTCAAGGCCTCATCCAACCTGGCCTTGAACACCTCCAGGGAGGGGGCAGCCACAACCTCCCTGGGCAACCTGTGCCAGTGTCTCACCACCCTCACTGCAAAGAACTTCCTCCTAACATCCAGTCTAAATCTCCCCTCTGCCAGTTCAAACCCATTGCCCCTTGTCCTGTCATTACAAGACCTTGTCAATAGGCCCTCCCCAGCCTTCCTGTAGGCCCTCTTCAGATACTGGAAGGCTGCTCTAAGGTCTCCTGGAAGCCTTCTCTTCTGCAGGCTGCAGAGCCCCAACTCTCTCAGCCTGTCCTCACAGCAGAGCTGCTGCAGCCCTCTGGGCATCTTCATGGCTTCCTCTGGACCTGCTCCAACAGTTCCATGTCTTTCCTGTGCTGGGAGCTCCAGAACTGCACACGTTTTTCCCTTCTGTCTCTGTCCAAACCCCATCAGCTATCACCACAGGTCTCCGTGGGCTGGGACTGAGGACTTTGACCCACAAATATTGGCATACCCAAGCAAAGTGACCACAGGCACCTCAGAGCTGGAAGCCATGTAGGATTAGCAACTCACTGGCTCACATGGATCCAGCCCAGGGCCTCCTTCCCATCTCTCCAGTCTCACAGATTTGTAGGTTCACAGAAGAATTTGTACTGGAAGAGACCTTGAAGGTCATCTGGTTCCAATCCCACTGCCACTGGCAGGGACACCTTCCACTAGATCAGGCTGCTCAAGGCCTCATCCAGCTCCCTGCACACATCCCTGATGCTCTCTGCTGCTCTCAAGTGTACCCAGCACCTTCTCCACACATCTACCCAGTGGGGGTGAGACCTCAACTCTCACCCCTTGTGGGAAGGCTGAAGCTGCTGGCAGCAGCTTGGTGGTTTGGAGAGGTGGGGAGAGATGAAGATGAGGGCTGCCTGACAACCCAAACCCTCTGCTGTGCCCCAGCTGCAGCTCCATGGGAGAGAAGCTGGAGCTGTTCCCTTTCTGGAGCCCGCTGGGGATGGGGCTGAGGCTCAAAGGGGAGGCTTATGGGTCCATTTCTCCCAAGGTTGCCACACACATGCTGAGAGGTCCCAGGACTCCTGGAGGGAGGGTTATGAGCTGCACTCCCAGATGTTTTCACAGCTGCGGCTTCCTGCGGTTTGCTTTGTGCTGGGTGGCTCTGAACATCCATGAAGTATTTGGTGTGGAGCAAAAGGTCCATGGAACCCTGGCTCCTGCTGGAGGCTTGGATGAGGACTAAGGAAGCAGCTGGCCTGCTCTCTGAT
Source organism: Eubucco bourcierii (assembly GCA_013396675.1). Classification (NCBI taxonomy): domain Eukaryota; kingdom Metazoa; phylum Chordata; class Aves; order Piciformes; family Ramphastidae; genus Eubucco; species Eubucco bourcierii. The sequence continues at coordinate 23,116 of VWZE01007135.1, read as the reverse complement.
GGCTGAAGCTGCTGAGAAAGGGTTTCTCCTCCAGCTCTTGCCACTTTCCCATCCTGTTGGAAGCTTTTGACTATTTTGGACCTGCTGATTCAAGCAAAAGTCCATTTCCTTCTGCCAATCACCTTCAGAGTGAGTTCCAAGAGGGAAAAGCTGTCCTAAGAAGGATGTGTCTGTGGAAAACCAGGACCTTTCAACTGCTTCCAGAAAAGCTTCTAATGAGGGGAGATCTGGAGGAGCAGAGCAGCTCTGGTTCAAGCAAGCCATCAGTTTCAGATGAAAGCAGTCTGCCTGGGAAACTCCTGGCTGGTACCAGCCACAGCAGGTCCCTAGAAACAATCCCACTAAACCTCTTCTCCACAGCCAGGCTGATGGTCCAGTGCCTCCCTGACCCACTTTCTGATCTCACTGCTCCACCTCCCCAGATGTGTCATCTTGGCTGAAAAAGAGGCATCTTGCCCCATTGAATTTCCTCCCTGTTATCTCCTCTGAGACCACCTCACTGCTCATCACCTCCACCTCTCCACCTTTCCCATGGACAGATATCAACCTCCCTCATCCCTCCATGGCCATTCTCAGCCTTTCCTGTGCTGGCTGTCTCCTTGCCATGGTGCTTGCCAGGTGGTCCATCGAGCACTCCTGCCATCCCCTGGGCTATGAGGCAGCCCTGCTTCTGTCCACGATGCTCCTGAGGATGGAAGAGGTGCAACCACATCCCAAAATACCAAGGGATGCGACCTGTGCGGTTCCCAAGGGGAGATCTACATCCCAGCTGGGATCTCGGCTGCCCGCTGAAGCTTGAGGGCACCTGGGCACGAAGATCTGAAGCCCTCTACCAATGGCACCTTCATCCCCAGGAGGTTTGGAGAGAACTTGGGCTTTAGTTAAGCTCTTCTCCAAAGAGGAGCGGGCAGAGGTTTCCAGCCGGGAATGACAAATGGGACAATTGCTCCATCTTGTGCCGCAAGCTGCAAATGCAGCACAGCTGGGAATGGGAATTAACGGGACAGCTGCTCCCGGGTCGGCATCTGCGCCACCACCTCCGCCAGGTAGCTCCGTGTCCTCTTGCTTGGGCAAGGAGGTGGCGAGGAGGCACCGCCCGGGTCTGAGCAGGTTGCCCAGAGGTGCGGTCCGAGCCCCATCCATGGAGACATTCAAGGGCAGACTTGATGGGGCTCTAAGCAAGCTGACCTGCTGGGACATGTCCCTGCTGACTGCACGGGGGTTGGACAAGGTGACCCTGTGGAGACAGACTGCGAGCCCTGGGGCTGTTTGGTCTGGAGAAGAGAAGAGTGAGAGGGGACTATTGACAAGGTCTTGCCATGCAGGACAAGGGGCAATGGGTTTAAACCGGCAGAGGGGAGATTGAAACTGGATATTAGGAGGAAGTTCTTTGCAGTGAGGGTGGTGAGGCACTGGCACAGGTTGCCCAAGATGAGTTGTGGCTGCTCCCTCCCTAGGAGGCCAGGTTGGATGAGGCCTTGAGTGACCTGTACTAGTGGGAGGTGTCCCTGACTGTGGCTAGGGGTTAGAACTGGATGATTCTTGAGGTCCCTTCCAACCTTACCATTCTATGATTCTATGTGATTAAAGTCTGTCAGTACCTGAGGGGTGGCTGTGGAGCAGGCAGGGACAAGTTCTTTTTGGTGATCCATGGCAGTAAGCCAAGAAGCAGCAGCTACAAACTGGAACATGGAAGTTTTCACCTCAGCATGACGAGAAACTTCTTTACGGTGAGTGTGACAGAGACCTGGAACAGGCTGCCCAGAGAGGTTGTGGAGTCTCCTTCTCTGGAGACCTTCAAAGCCTGCCTGGATGTGTTCTTGTGTGAACTGCCCTGGGTGATCCTGTTTTGGCAAGGGGCTTGGACTTGATGATCTCTGGAGGACTCTTCCAGCCTCTTACATTCTGTGATTCTGTGATTTTGTGACCTTTGAGGATCCCTTCCCACCTGCTGCGTTCTGTGATGTTAATGAGATGCACCTCCTAACCTGTCCCACCACCAGAGAAACCACTGAAAAACCTGTGTAGGTTGTGACCTCTGCAAGCCTGAGGACCTTCCTCCTGCTTCCTTTCTTCACAAAAGCTTTTGGCTGACCCCCAGCAGCGTGGGCAGCAGGTGGAGGGAGGGGATCCTGCCCTTCTGCTCTGCTGAAACCACACCTGCAGTGCTGGGCCAGCTCTGGAGTGCTCAGCACAGCAGAGACATGGAGCTGTTGGAGCAGGACCAGAGAAGGCCACAGCAATGCTGTGAGGCCAGGCTGAGAGAGGTGGGCTTGTTCAGCCTAGGGAAGGGAAGGCTCCACAAACACCTTCTGGTGGCCTTTCAGGACTCCAAGGGGCCAGAAGATATCTGGGGACAGGCTTTTGAGGTGGTGGTTTGAACTCAAAGAGGGACATTGAGACTGGAAAGAAGGAAGAAATGTTTGACCCTGAGGGTGCTGAGAGCCTGGCCCAGGCTGCCCACATCACATGAGCAACTGAGCTGCCTTTGATGGGGGCTGCTCCATGCCTCAGGACAGCTGAAGTGGTGGTAAAACTCTTCCTTCTCTCCCTGGAGCAGGACCCTCAGGAGGCTGTGCGGATAATCTGCACAGCCCCTCAGGAAGTTCAAACCGCAGCTGGTGGCTCTTCAGACACACCCAGGGATGCTTTTATTTTTGAAGGAAAGAGCAAACCCTGCTTTTCCTCCTGGGCAGTGTTGCTGCTGGTGGGCTGAGTGCTGAGGTTGTCACTCCAGCAGTGACAGGCATCCCGCGGGACACAGGCGCTGGAGGGGCAGCAAAGCAGAACCCCGGCGCTGTCACGGCGCGGTGGAAGCTGGCATGCCTCATGCATCACACTCCAGCATGTCACCACTCTCATTGAGATAAATGGGGAGGTGGCCCCAGGAGAACTGGGGAGTCACTTTCACTTAGCAGCTTGAAGGAACTGGCCCGAGACAGGGCAGCAGAAGACAAATCGCTTTGTGGTGGTCACGGCTCAGCTCCTCTTGGAAGGGAGCACTGGGCCCACCTCCAAACCATGCTGTGCTGGCAGGGCAGGCTGTTGGGGTGTCCTTGAAAGCACAGACATGGGTCCAGGCAGCCCTCAGAGGATCAAATGACACTTGGAGACAGTGCCATGGGTCACAAGAGTAGGATGGAGATGTGTTGTGAACAGGAGGTCACACCTGTGTGAGCTATGAGCTTGGGGAGCAAGTGCCATGGGTCACAAGAGTAGGATGGAGATGTGTTGTGAACAGGAGGTCACACCTGTGTGAGCTGTGAGCTTGGGGAGCAAGTGCCATGGGTCACAAGAGTAGGATGGAGATGTGTTGTGAACAGGAGGTCACACCTGTGTGAGCTGTGAGCTTGGGGAGCAAGTGCCATGGGTCACAAGAGTAGGATGGAGATGTGTTGTGAACAGGAGGTCACACCTGTGTGAGCTGTGACACAGCAGAGCATCTTTGGAGGGGTTTGCTAAGGGCATGGCAGGTAGAGTGTGGTCTGGCTCTGCCCAGTGCTCCAGGAAAACCCTCTTGATGTGCCCTCTGGACATTTCACAGAGCTCTCAGGCTTCAAGATGTGGGAAGTATCTCAAGTTTTGAGGAAGCAGCATAAAGATGAAGAACGGACCAGGGGAAGATGATGGTCAGAGTGAAAGGTCCTGGTGTGAGATGCTCTGGGGAGCTTGTTTTGCAGATAAATGTGCAGGTGGGGAGGGACAGGACATATGGAGGTGTGGAGAGAACACAGCCCAGAAGAAGGGAGCTTTCCATTGAAACCAAAGTGCCCAGGGAGATGTTGGACCACAGAACAATTCCCAGGGAAGCTCTGGAGATCCCATGGGAGCACTGGAAATTACAGAAGCACCTGGCTGAAAAAGACCTTAAGATCATTGAGTCCAACCATAACCTAACATCTCCCTGTACACAACTCTGCTCCCTCATCCACAAATCTTTTTAACACCTCCAGGGAGAAGAACATGCACAGAGGTGCAAAGGGCTCCTAGCTCCATCTGCCTTCCCAAGGAGGGACGTCAGGACACTGTGGTGGTTTCAAGCCTTTCTTCTCCTTCTGTCCTTGCTCTGCCCTAAGTCCACCTAAGGTGGTGAAGCTACAGTCAGCTTGGCCTCTTGACTCTGGAAACTAGAGGCTTAGGGCTCAAAGTGTCACTGCTACCTTAGTTGAAACTGGGGGTTCTAGGAAAGCTCTTGAGAGCATGGGAGCTGGTCCACTCAAGCCACGAGGTCCTGTGCAGCCCTGTGTTCCCCTGCAAGGATTGGAAGAAGTTCTCCTCTCGCTTGGGAAGCAAAATCTGTTCAGCAGAGCAGAAACCTTGAAGTGACATTGAGTTGAGAGCAGCAGCAGAGCCCCCAGGCACCCCGAGTCTCCTATGAGGCTATTGATTGTAGAACAACACTTGTAGATTGTGTTAACATCCTTCAGAAGGAGGACAACCCTTGTTTACTTGTGGTGTTAACACTGGAGCACTCCAGGGCCTTCCCACACATGTTCATTTGCATCTTTCTTCCAATGAAAAGTCATCAAATATTCATAGCATGAAAAAAAGAGGGGAGAGAAGGAGGCCTTGGGCTGCTCCTCCGAGGGGGTGAGCTGCAGAAGTGTTCTCCAAGCAGAAGAGCAAGGCAGGCCCAAGGGTAAAAGATGCACAAAGATTTTAACCTGGTCACCTGGACCTCCTGATGCTGACTGCAGCCAAAACTCACCCAGCAGCCTGCAGCATCTCCTCCTCTACCCTTCAGTGGATCTGCTCAAGCAGACAAGGTGATGTTTTCCAATGGTTCCCCATCTCTGAGGTCATGTTAGAGGAAGCACCTCAGAGTGGCTCCTTGGAGACTTTTTGGTCCCTGCTGATTTCTCCTCCTCTTATCCTGTCTCTCAGCAAGGCAACCTCTCATGCCTGCAGCCTTCAGGCCACATCCATCAGCAGGAAGACCTGGAGAGCTCCATGGGGTGAAGATCTCCCCCTTGCCAAAATGCAGGGCTCTGGCTGGCCTCACATCCTCCACAGTGATGGACCACTGCCTTTTTTTCCCTCCTTGGTGAGGAGCAGAAGCAGCCTGGCCTGCAGGAGCTGCAGCCATGGGCTGCTCAGGATGTATAGCCAGCCACCAGGGCCATCTATATTTAATGAGGACAGTTAAAGGATGTTGAGACGTGGCGTCCCCACGGGCACCTCGATGACTTCTTTGTTGATCATTGTTTTCCCCCCTTTCCTGTTGCCACTAATCACCAACTCTTTGCTCCTTAATGGCACCTTTGGGGAGCTTTGGAGATGGCTCAGTTAGTTCTTTATTTGTTCCAGACTGGAGAAAAGTCCCCCTCCCTCCCTGCTACCCTCACGGGTCCATCCACACAGGAACCTTCTCCAAGGCAGTGACTCCAGGTCATGATGAGCTGACAGAAGTAGGGTTATGCCCAGGTTTGGGCTAGCCAGTTTGAGGCAGACAGGGAACTATTGGAGAGAATCCAGGGGAGGCTCCAAAGATGGTGAGGGTCCTGGAGCATCTCTATAAGGAGCAAAGTCTGAGAGACATGAGGCTGTTGAGCTTGGAGAAGAGCAGGCTGAGAGAGGATCTGATCGATGTTCAGCAAGAACTAAAGGACCTGTGGGGGGCAAAAGAATGGAGACAGACTCCTCTCATTGGTGCCCAGGGACAGGACAAGGGGCAGTGGGCACAAACTGGAACCTGGAAGGCTCCATCTGAACAGGAGAAAATTCTTTGGTGTGAGGGTGCTGGAGCCCTGGAGCAGGCTGCCCAGGGAGGTTGTGGAGTCTCCTCTGGAGAGCTTTTGACTCCAGATGGACATTGTGATCCTGGGCAAGCTGCTGTGGGTTCCCCTGCTTGAGCAGGGGGTTTGGACTGGATGATCTCCAGAGGTCCCTTCCAACCCCCATCATGCTGGGACTCTGTGTCTCTGATGGATCATTTCTCTCCCTGGATGACAGCTGAGAAAAGCTGACACAGGGAGCAGAGATGAAGAGGAAAGGAGATCCCCTGCACTGGAAGGCAGTTACATAAATCCAAGGCCCTTCCTCCTGGACACCTGGACTAGGAGGCGAGCACTATGGAGAGCGACCTGAGAACCCAGGTGATGGCCCCAAAGCATGGGCAGAAGTTTAAAGCTGGTATTTGATGCCTGTAAGATGGCACTAGAAGTGCTAAGCACTGCTGGTGCAGCAGAACTGCTCCACTGGCCTCCCTTGCCCACCAATTGGGCTACCCAGCTACTGCTTGCCCCAAGGGATAGGATGTCCCCTAGCCTTGCTCTCCTGGGCTTTGAGGTTCTAGCACTTGCCTCCTCATTCTCCTGCCTCCCACAGCTGAAGGCAGAACGTCCCATCTCCATCTCCATCTCCATCATCTCCATCTCCATCTCTTTCTTTCTACACATCATGAAGGCTGGACTCTTGGCATCTCTTGCCAGGTCCTTTCTCAATTTTTCAGTGGTCAGACACTGGAACAGGATACCCAGGGAGGTGGTGGAGTCATCAACCATAGAGATGTTCAAGAAATGTATGGACAAAGCCCTTTGGGACATGATTTAATGGCCACAGTGGTATTAGTTTGAAGATTGGACTTGATGGCCTAGCAGGTCTTTTCCAACCTGAACAGTTCCATGATCTGGAGCCCCCAGCACAGGAAGGACATGGAACTGTTGGAGTGGGTCCAGAGGAGGCCACGAAGGTGCTCAGAGGGTTGCAGCAGCTCTGCTATGAGGACAGGCTGAGAGAGTTGGGGCTCTGCAGCCTGGAGAAGAGAAGGCTTCCAGGAGACCTTATAGTAGCCTTCCAGGATTTGAAGAGGGCTACAGGAAGGCTGGGGAGGGACTACTGACAAGGGGCAATGGGTTTGAACTGATTTAGGGGAGATTTAAACTGGGTGTTATGAGGAAGTTCTTTCCAGTGAGGGTGGTGAGACACTGGAACAGGTTGCCCAGGGAGGTTGTGGCTGCTCCCTCCCTGGAGGTGTTCAAGGCCAGGTTGGCAGAGGCCTTGAGTGACCTGTTCTAGTGGGAGGTGTCCCTGTCTATGGCAGGGGGTTGGAACTGGATGATCCTAGAGGTCCCTTCCAACCTTACCATTCTATGATTCTATGATTCTATAAGAAGGAGCTGCTGGGTCAAGGGGGACCCCAGAGCAGCTCTGGATTGCCCAGCACACACCAGCATGGCCAACCAAACTCATCCCCCACCAAGGAACACACATCCATCCCTGCACTCCCCCACTCCATCACCTTTGGAGGAGAAAAGAGCAGAGAAGCCATCCCTGAATGACACAGCCTAGAGTCTGGAAGCTTTTTTGTTGACAGGAGCAGTTTGAGGAGCTCCTGAGCACCATGCCAAGCCTCTGGGCCACGCTCAGCCGAGTTTCCAGGCAGTGCTGATGGCAAGTTGTAGCTTCTACTAGTTGTAGAGAGACACAGAGTCTAACCTGCATCTTGGCACCTCATGCTCATTGATTTCAGAGCAGAGTTAGGTGCCAGGAGAAGAGCGAGGAGGGAGCCCAAGCCCCTGACCTTGGTGCTGCACCACCACCACCACCAGCCAGGCTGCAGCTATTTCAGACACTGCTTCTCTTCCCAGATGTAGGCTGAGTGCTGGGAAAAAGAGTGGTCCAACAGTCTGGATCCAAGGCTGGGACTGGAAAGACCTGGATGAGCAGAGATTAGATGGAGAGCAAGGCTGAGAAGAATCTCTTTGGAGATGAGATTCCTTCTGGCATTGAAGTGAGAAGACTTTTCCAAGCAAATGTACCTGCTGTGCACCCAAATTCCTGTGTAAATTCACAACTTATCCTTCTGTAGGTGAGTCTCAGGAGGTCTCAGGTGCTACCCTTTTGCTGATGAGCCCCAGGAGACCTCAGACTTTATCCTTCTATAGGTAAGACTAAGAAGTGAGTCCTGAGACTCATTCTAGCTGAGTCTCAGAAAACCTCAGAACTTAACCCTGCTGAAGGAGAGTCTCAGGAGACCTCACACTTCACCCTTCTATAGGTGAGACTCAGGTGTTATGGTCTGAGGGGTTCCAGGTTATTCCAGAACTCCCAAGAAAAACTACATGGACCAAGGGGAGGAACTGGTCCCCCCTGGATGTCACAACTGTGTTACTCAATCCCACCACCCTGCAAACACTTTAGAAGTGAGCAGCAAGGTCAGTCTGTTCTCTTTGCTCCCTCCCTCTCCAGCTTCTCCAGAGGGATCATACATGGGTAAGTAGGTAACCATGTAGGAGGTACCCTGCAGTGAATTTCAGCCTGCTTGGGGCCTGCATGGAAGACAAGGGGGGATGGGAGAAAGTGAGCACTGGAGTTTGGTGATGGTTTTTGCTTTGGTTGGGGGGAAGGCTTTGGGAGAATTCTCATGTATCCTGTATTAGGTGTTAAGGATTCCCATATGTCATATCTTTCCCTTATCAGGAGACTTCAGAGCTTGTCCTGCTGTAGCTGAGTCTCAGGAGACCTCACACTTTTCTATAGGTGAGTCTCAGGAGACCTCAGAATTTGTCCTGCTGTAGGTGAGTCTCAGGAGACCTCAGAACTTGTCCTGCTGTAGGTGAGTCTCAGGAGACCTCAGAATTTGTCCTGCTGTAGGTGAGTCTCAGGAGACCTCAGAACTTGTCCTACTGTAGGTGAGTCTCAGGAGACCTCAGAATTTGTCCTGCTGTAGGTGAGTCTCAGGAGACCTCAGAA
>VWZE01007131.1:33538-44579 GCA_013396675.1 Eubucco bourcierii | reverse complement strand
TGTGCTGGGGGCTCCAGAACTGCACACAGTAATATTGATTATGCTTTGGAAAAAGGTATGTGATAAAGAGGTATGTGATTGCACAGAGGCTGTGTACATGTCAGTGTGAAGCCTTTTTGCTTAGGAAAAATATTGTCTGAAAAGTTTTTTGTTTATTTTTACATTTGGATTTAAAACTTTTTTTTTTTCCCTAGGAAAAAAAAAAAAAAAAAAAAAAAAAAAAAAAAAAAAAAAAAAACAAAAAAANAAAAAAAAAAAAAAAAGAAGACTACAACAAAAAGAAAACTGTTTGATTTGATAATGCTGATTACTACTGAGTTTTGACCTAAAGGCTCATTGACCTTTGTCCCAAAAAGCATTATCTAAAGAATTTGGGATTTATACTGGGAGTGGGAGAGCAGAGATGTGGGTTTTTTTAAACACTCTTGGAAGATCACTGGCTCTGCATTTAGAACAGACTTGACCTTTCTCAGGCTCAGGTCCTGGGCCCAGTGTTCATGGGAATTTCTCAATGGTCTTTTTTATTTTCTTTTAAGGAAGAGGGAAGTCAAACTTCTCTGTCTTGAGAATGTTCTTAGTGCAGATTTTCAGTCTGCAAAACTCATGCCCCCAGGAAACAAATGTTTGAGGTGAGTGTCTTGGAAAGAAAACACTCTACTCCACAGACACTTTTGTGGAGTTATGTGTTGTTTCTTGCATTGTGTGGGTAGGACAGATAATATTGGTGCTCAGGAGACCTTTGAAATTATTTAAACATGTATCACTGCACTCTTGTATCCTGAAGAAAGATGGAACAGGAAGATCAAATGAGGGGAAATATTTACCTTCTGTAAATTTAGAGTACTGTAGCTAGTAGCAGCATGGATGATTATTTCTCACTCTGTTTCTTGAAGAGTAGAAGTGAATATCCTTACAGTCCCTTCCACTAGTTAAATCTTTAAGTGTATGTGTCTATAATACATGCATCATTTGCTGGTTAACTCTTTGTCAGTGACATGGACAGAGGAATTGAGTGCACCCTCAGCAAGTCTGCAGATGACACCAAGTTGCTAGAGGGCAGGGATGCCATTCAGAGGGATCTGGACAGGCTGCAGAGGTGTGCCCAAGTGAACCTCATGAAATTCAACAAGGCCAATTGTAAGGTCCTGCACCTGGGTAGGCACAATGCCAAGCACAACTGCAGGCTGGATGGGGAATGGCTGAGAGCAGCCCTGAGGAACAGGACCTGGGGGTGTGGGGTGATGAAAAGCTCCAGATGAGGCTGCAGTGTGAGTGCAGCCCAGACAGCAACTGTGTGCTGGGCTGCAGCAAGAGCAGTGTGGGCAGCAGAGCAAGAGAGGGGATTGTGCCCCTTTGCTCTGCTCTCCTCAGAGCCCACCTGCAGTCCTGTGTGCAGTTCTGGAGCCCCCAGCACAGGAAGGACATGGAAGTGTTGGAGCCAGTCCAGAGGAGGCCACCACGATGCTGAGAGGTCTGCAGCAGCTCTGCTGTGAGGACAGGCTGAGAGAGTTGGGGTTGTGCAGCCTGGAGAAGAGAAGGCTTCCAGGAGACCTGATAGTAGCCTTCCAGGACCTGAAGGGGGCTCCAGGAAGGCTGGGGAGGGACTACTAACAAGGTCTTGTAATGCCAGGACAAGGGGCAATCGGTTTGAAGTGTATGAGGGGAGATTGAAAGTGGATGTTAGGAGGAAGTTGTTTGTAGTGAGGGTGGTGAGACACTGGCACAGGTTGCCCAGGGAGGTTGTGGAGCACAGAATCACCCAATGTGATCTTTGATCATGTTGTGTGATTCTGTACTCCTCAAGCTCCCTGGAGGTGTTCAAGGCCAGGTTGGGGGAGGCCTTGAGTGAGCTGTACTAGTGGGAGGTGTCCCTGCCTATGGCAGGGGGTTGGAACTAGATGATCTTTGAGGTCCCTTCCAACCTAAACCATTCTATGATTCTATGATCACTGTACATACCACATTTGCTGCTTTTAGCCAAGGCAGAACTTCTTTGCCTTTTGTGCCAGGGAAAGATGTATAAATGCTGTCCATAACATACATATTTTTTAAAAAGCTGTGAAACATTCGGCAATTGTGTAAAAAAAACAGGGAATAAGTTAGGGGAAACTCCAACTACATTGCCTCAGTGGTAAAGTTAGCATGGAATCAGTACTCAAACCCAAATGTCTCTCACTCTTCTAGATGGAAATGTTCAGGAAGTATCAAACGGCTAGAAACGCACAACAAATTTTGTTATGTATTTTTATTGCAAGCTTTGGGATTAGAAGCAGTGAAGGATCAAACATTAAAATGCTTGCTTTGCCTCCTTTGCATCATCTGATCAACTCTCATCCATGAATTGTAAAGTCTCATGGAGGCACTGTAATTAGCAGGCTTCCTTCCTGGTTGGAACCATGCTGATTTTTCAAAGGGAAGTAAAAGCCATTCTTCCACTTGCAATCGAATGTAAATTGTATTATTTATTATTTCAACAGCACTTGATATTTATTTTAATTATTCTTTAAGTCAGACATGAACACTGGGGAGTAACAGCAGGACATCCAAAGCAGCAAAAGTTTGGGCTTTCTTGTTTGAAAGAAGTTGTAACGAAAAAGTAGATAATGCATGTGGGTTTTATTTGTTGTTTTTTTTCCTTACAGTCTGATAAATAAAGTTTCATGAAGTGAAACCATATACAGAAGAGAAAGCTTCTGAATGCAAAAAGCTGTATGGGCAGGGCAAGAAACAGAGCCCATCAGCCTCATTCTCAGCCTTCCCTGAGGAGTTGTGCAAGGCATGCCAGGTTTAGTAGTCTCTGCTGGGACAGGATTAGGAAATTCAGTTAGACTCCTGCTTCCTCAGGCGGTGGTTGGTAAGAAAAGCTCTTCATGGCACCCAGTAGAGTTCCTGGGATGTGTCCTGACCCAGGAAAAGCACCTTATGCCTCTTGTCTTCCCTGTAACTAAGGGATAATTTATAGAAGTGTGTCAGATGTTTGGTTCTTTCTGTTCTTTTTGAGCTAATCCTGAGTGATAATCCTGAATATAACAATCCTGAGCTAATCCTAAACCTCATGCATCCGTGCAGACCTCTGCCCGAAACACCTTCCTGGCATAAGGGAAAACACACTAAGGATTAGCTAGCAGTCTTTTCTGTGCCCTGGCATGAAAAGCAGTTGACAGCAGACTAGTCAAAGAGACGTACAGCCTCCTCCATCTCATGTCACAGACCAATGCAGCAAGCCACAGCAGATCAACTTCAGTTATTTCAGGAACTTGTAGCTGACCTCTAGCAGGTCCAGAGGAGGCCACCAAGATGCTGAGAGGGCTGCAGTTGTTCTGCTCTGAGGACAGGCTGAGAGAGTTGGGGTTCTGCAGCCTGGAGAAGAGAAGGCTTCCAGGAGACCTTAGAGTAGCCTTCCAGGATCTGAAGGGTGTTCCAGGAAGCCTAGGGAGGGACTTTTGACAAGGTCTTGCAATGCCAGAACAAGGGGAATGGGTTTGAAGTGTCAGAGGGGAGATAGAAAGTGGCTGTTACGAGGAAGTTGTTTACAGTGAGGGTGGTGAGACACTGGCACAGGTTGCCTAGGGAGGTTGTGCAGCACAGAATCACCCAACGTGATCAAAGATCACGTTGGGTGATTCTGTGCTCCACAACCTCCCTACATGTGTTCAGGACCAGGTTAGAAGGAGCCTTGAGTGACCTGTGCTAGTGGGAGGTGTCCCTGTCTATGGCAGGGAGTTGGAACTAGATAATCCTTGAGGTCCCTTCCAACCTTACCATTCTATGATTCTAAAGACCAACTTTGTCCATGATGCTATTAGGAGTATAAACTGGTGTTTAGTTTTCTGTTTGGGGTTTGGTTGGTTGGGGTTTTGTTGTTTTGTTGTTGTATTGGGGGTGGGGGGGTGGTGGTGGTGGTGGTGTTTTTGTTCGTTTGTTTGTTGTTTTAAAGTGGGAATTACTCTTCCTGGCCAAGCTGAGGTTCAGCAACTTCACATTCTGATGAACATTTTATTACAAATGGAAAATGGGAATTACTTTGGCCCTTGAACATACTGAGTACAAGAACCTCAAGTTTTAACTTTTCACCTAATCATATAAATCATTTCTTTCTTGGATGCTCTAGGTTTTGCATGAAGACAGGCCAGTACAACTGCTTAATTTGTCTGCATTTGGCCCCTGCAGATTCCTGAAGCATATCAACATTAAAGGTCATCTTTCTGGGAAAACACAGGCCCTTTTCCCTTAAAGAAATCAAAATCAGACTAAAATAGCAGACAGACTTCCCTAAATATAGTGTGGGTTTCAGTGGTTTGGGTTTTTTTAAGATAACAATAAATCTGCTTAAATGTTTTGGCTGTCCACAACCTTCAATAAATCATTCAGTGCTGCGTTTCATTTTCCTCCATCCATCAAACCGCAGCTGGAAAGGAGAAGGAAGAAGAAAGGAAAAGTAGTTCTGGTGTGGCTTTTGTGCCAGGGTCAGTCAAATGCATGCCTGGCCCATAACCTGGCTAGAATCAGCTCTGTGTTTACTCAGGACACTAAGATGCACCATGCTGAGTGCATCAATTCACCACCTTCCATCATTATTTCTTTCCCTCTGCCCACAGACTGTTATATCCAGATCTGGAAGGGAGACAGGAACAGAATCTTTGCCCAACTTGAATTCAAGTTGCACAGAGGGTAACTACATTCTTGAAGCCATTTCTTCTACTGTATAGGGCCACTAAAATGTAAAAAACACCACAAAGTAACTGGGAAAAAGAAGCAGCAACAACTCATGCTCCTTGTAGTCTCAGATTGTGCTTTCACTTAAGAAATTATCTCATCCAGCTACTCTAACTGACTCAAACTCAACTGACAATGCAAATTGAAATCTGTGTACAGGAAGTAAAACCTACATTCCTCCCAAATATTCACACCACATCTGGAAGAAGAAAATTATTTCCTGCTATTCAGCACTGGTCAGGCTGCACCTTGAGTACTGTGCACAGTTTTGGTCTCTGCTATACAACAATAATGCAGACAGGCTGCAAAAGGTCCAGAGAAGGGCCACAAGAATGATCAGAGGACTGGAAGACCTGGCATATGAGGGAAGGCTGAGAGAACTGGGTTTGTTCAGGATTGAGAAAAGAAGGCTTAAGAGACCTCACAGCCACATACAAGCACGTAAAGGGCTACCATGAGCAGAGAGAAAGAGCCACACAGTGAAGACAAGGGGCAATGGGGACAAGCTGCTACTGAGCAGACTCAGACTGGATGCCAGAAAACATTTTCACCATTCAAACTATTAGAGATTGGAATAAACAACCAAGGGAGGTGGTGGGTTCCCCTGCATTAGACAGTTTCAAGGCTTGGCCATCTGCTTTAAACTATATTCTTAGCCTGAAAGGCTGGACTAGATGTTCCTTAAGGTTCCCTTTGAACCTGGTATTCTATGTATCTATTTGCCCTGCCAGCTAGAATAGAAGCAAGCTGTCTTCTCTCTGACCAGGGAGAAGCTTAGACAGCTCATTTTCCAAGTTTTTTTTTTTCTTAAGTGACTGACAACAACATGACACAGAGATCACAGAATCATAATCATAGAATAGTATGGTTGGAAGAGACCTCAAGGATCATCCAGTTCCAACCCCCTGCCATAGGCAGGGGCACCTCCCACTGGTACAGGTCACTCAAGGCCATGTCCAACCTGGCCTTGAACACCTCCAGGGAGGGAGCAGCCACAACCTCCCTGGGCAACCTGTGCCAGTGTCTCCAGTGTCTCACCACCCTCACTGTAAAGAACTTCCTCCTAATATCTAGTCCTCTTCCCTCTGCCAGTTTAAATCTCCTCTCACTACTGAGCCCTGTGTCTCCTAATATATCACACAGCTGCTTCACCCTTATTGTTACACATCCATCAAGGGTAGCAGCTTTTCCAGGCCTTCCACATGTGTATCCCACTGAAGAAAGGCTCAACAATGGAGTCCAGGCATACTCAAATTACATCATAACTTAGCAGTAGGAACTCCACCAAGCCAGTGATTAGACAGCAGAGAGTCCTGACTCTCACCCTAGTAGTAGTAGTGCCTTTTTTTTTTTTAAGGTAGGAAATACCTCAACATTTTGCACAACTGCAGATACTATTTCCACCACTTATATATTCCACCTCTCCAAAAGCACCTCTCCACCAAAGGAACACATAAGATGTAAAAAAAGATGGGAAAGTATTTAAAGCAATTGAAGACACATGTTTAAGCTACATACAGGTTGCTCAGCAAATTCCAGCTCTCTTTCTAACCAGTGCATGGAGAAAGAAGGTGTTTTGCACAATCAGGCAGTGTATTTTTGTCGCAGGGCCCTTTTCAAGGTCACAGTCCAGCTAAGCTGCAGAGCACAAACGACATAACTTTCCTTTTCATAATTGTTTTCTTCTGAGTCTGCCTGGTCACTCTGAGTTCATGTCATCATTTCCCTTTTTTATATGCCCTGGTGCTTTGCACATTTCAGTGAATCTTCACATACAATATCAAATACAGACAATATAATGGGAATTAAAGCTCCTTGGAAGCCTACGTCCTGAATTCAATTAGCAGTATCAAGAGTTTAGTAGTTAGCAACAAGTCCAAAGTATGTAATAAGATTACTGAAAAGTTTAATATGAATGTAGTCCTATCCAACTACCTTCTTTTTACTGTCTCCTCTAGAAGTGATTGCAATAATCTAACAGTCTTTACTTTGAAGCCTAGCTTATTTCAGCATATAAAATGGCATTTAGGTTGGTACAGAAGAGAGGTACAAATGGGATGTCCATTATCTCTGACTCATCACATGGCAGCACTACTTGCACTGAAACTACACTCAGCTGCCACAGCAGCCATTAGCAAACGCTGCCAAAAGCAACCACACTTGGGAGTTATTTTAGGTGTACTTACTTATGTACAGCATTTGCAGCCCCCAAGTCAGATGGCTCCCATCCACACCACACAACATCTGGCCTGGGTCTCCAATAGGCCTTGCCTTGAAATAAAGAACAGTACAATCACAGTTAGCCACTGTCAAGGGCATGCATGCACTCATGCTCTGATAAGGCAGAGATATTTCAGAGTCCAGGGTCTCCAGAGACAGCTTTACAGGACTTTATAACACAGTTAGTCAAACCTAGGACAGTCTTATCCACGCAGCAAAGACTGTGCCTTAAACTCTCTCCAGAACCATACCTTGGAAAAATCTACTTCACCCCAAAGCAAGCTCAGGAGCATGAGGATGAGTAAGCATAAAGGACATTTTCTGTCTGTGCCTTATTAATAGAATTTCTAACAGTTATATTTGCTGCCACTTGCATCTCAGGAAGGAGTTCCTTCCAAGCCTGAAATTAGGACTCCCAAACTTACAAGCAATCAGTCTGAGACACAAAACTCTGGAACAGTGGAGCCAGTCACCAAACTGGAGTTGTTCCCAGGAAGAGAGCAGAGCACGGCTTGAGAGAAGCAAGTTTTAAGTTACTGTTTCAGTGATCGGCTGGAACAAACTGAACTTCATCTAGTACAGACCTGATCTGAGCTACAAGAAAGACTAGGTCATAAAAAGTTCATAGCCAGGCCATAGCCATGTCAACTGCCAATGTTTAGTTTAAGGATATTAATTTTTCCAACTCCTTTGCAGTGCTCTGGCTTTGATTAACTATTTCTCTTTACCGCCTATGTAACATTAAGAGAAGGGTTATGTAGAATCATAGAATCACAGAATGGTAAGGTTGGAAGGGACCTCAAAGGTCATCCAGTTCCAACCCTCTGCCATAGGCAGGGACACCTCCCACTAGTACAGCTCACTCAAGGCCTCCTCCAACCTGGCNTCCTAACATCCACTTTCAATCTCCCCTCCGACACTCCAAACCCATTCCCCCTTGTCCTGCCATTACAAGACCTTGTCAATAGTCCCTCCCCAGCCTTCCTGCAGGCTCCCTTCAGATATGGAAGGCTACTATATATATAGAGAGGGCTTATATATGGAAGGCTTCTGGAAGCCTTCTCTTCTCCAGGCTGCAGAGCCACAACTCTCTCAGCCTGTCCTCACAGCAGAGCTGCTGCAGACCTCTCAGCATCGTGGTGGCCTCCTCTGGACTGGCTCAAACACTTCCATGTCCTTCCTGTGCTGGGGGCTCCAGAACTGCACACAGGACTGCAGGTGGGCTTTGAGGAGAGCAGAGCAAAGGGGCACAATCCCCTCCCTTGCCCTGCTGCCCACACTGCTCTTGCTGCAGCCCAGCACACAGTTGCTGTCTGGGCTTCACTCACACTGCAGCCTCATCTGAAGCTTTTCATCAACCCAGACCCCCAGGGCCTTTTCCTCATGGCTGCTCTTCAGCCATTCACCACCCAGCCTGTATTTGTGTAGATACTACATTGACAAAGAAAGCCTTTACTGTGTCTAGGAATTTCCTAGGGAGGGGGTGGTAGTGTCAGATACAATATATAGGCCTGTTTAGTACACAGGAAAGTCAGTCTTTCTCTCTTAGAAATCTTCCCTCAATCTGATGTACTGAAGGAAAACTGAGCTCTTTGGCTGGAAAGAATTCATAAAGCTCTGCAGCATTAGAACAGTAGAAGGGGCAAGAAGCTTTGATGTAATTATTACCAGTAGGTGGTATGCATTAACTACTATTTCCAAACCAGCAGGTTATTCAGTAGCTTTAGAAAACAATAAAATCCTCAAGACTTGAGGCAACAACAAGGAAAAAAAAAAAAGGTTAAAAAAAAAAATGAACAAATCTTTTGCATTCCTGATAAATTGCAATTATAAGCAAGCATTCATGCTGGGAATAATTATCAACACACTTCAAATTTACTGAATGCCAATGAAGTTGAGAATACTCTTCATAAAAGAACAATACAAAGGAGGTAGCCAAGCTGTATTTAAAAAGAGGCATGAGCAATTGTGTTAATTGCAGGGGAAAAAAACCCAAAACCCAGCTATAAATAGGACAGGTTTAGAGTTTGTAGCATTTCTTCCATAGCAGGAATTATACAGACTGAAGTGCAGCAACTCACTAAGGATTTTAAAAGAGGATAGGGTGCTCACTGGACATTTTCTTAAACACTTCTCAGTAACACAGTGTTGTTACTCTAAGCTAGGTGAATCTTTTGAGTTCTGTTACGCACAAGAATGTCGTGGGGCTGTAAAGTGTACAAAGGAATTATTACCATAAAGTATACATCTCAGTGCAGTATGGGCAGATAAACAGAGTAGCCTGCTCACTTCCTCTTTAGCAGAGCAACAAAAGCCCCAAGCCCAAACTGGTACTTGGAACTGTTGAGGATTACTACTATTAGTAACAAAAATCAGGGTTTATTTGTGAAGCATGTGTCCTGGTAGGGCATAAATCCTGCCAGGCAGCTTTAACCTTTGCACTCCTCCTTCTGTTGCAGGCCCAGGAGTTGTAGTAGATTGAGCAAGCAATGAAGCAGCAAAGCTTGAGGGCTGGGAGCTTAGCACCACATGTCAGGTGTCTGCTGTTGCCCCTCAACCTGCCTGCATGGTCACACAAGGCATGAAGCTTTGAATTTATTGGGCAGAACAGTGATGCTAGTGCCTATTGGCCAGTTTCATTTGCAAAATGATCTATTTAATAGGGGTTGATTTAGAAACCCAGAACCTTTCTGCCTTTCCTGCCTTTCTTTTCTACACTGACCCTCCACCAGCAGCAGTACCCCATTCCAAGCTCCTTAACTGGGAATTGTTGCTCCCACCTGTTTGCAGCTTGCACTGGTGGCTTAGCAGTAACCCAGCTCTTCTCTCCTTCCCCCTACCTGGAATATTTTGTACTTTACAGNACAAGGTCTTGCAGTGACAGGACAAGGGGCGATGGGTTTGAAGTGTCAGAGGGGAGATTGAAAGTGGATGTTAGGAGAAAGTTGTTTGCAATGAGGGTGGTGAGACACTGGCACAGGTTGCCCAGGGAGGTTGTGGCTGCTCCCTCCCTGGAGGTGTTCAAGGCCAGGTTGGAGGAGGCCTTGAGTGACCTGTACTAGTGGGAGGTGTCCCTGCCTATGGCAGAGGGTTGGAACTGGATGATCCTTGAGGTCCCTTCCAACCTAAACCATTCTATGATTCTATGACCCTCCACCAGCAGCAGTTCCCCATTCAGGGCTCCGTAACTGGGAATTGTTGTGGCCACCTGTTTGCAGCTTGCACGAGCAGCTCAGCAGCAGCTCAGCTCTTCTCTCCTTCCCTTTACCTGGAGTATTTTGTACTTTACAGTGGAATCATTATGATGAGTTTTGGAAGCCTCCTTGTACAGGAAACTTACTCAGGGACCAAGGCATCCTGAGTACATCTGCTGGAGTTAATGCTGAAGCTCTGTAGCACAGTTAGAATTGTTCCTGTTTTCACCTTCCTATTTTCCAAGTTCTGATTGTTTAACCTGTTTAATTCTGTGTTCATAAATAGCCTTTGTGCAACTGTTTCCTGTCAACTGAAAATCAAAAGAACCTCAGGGAATATTCCCGATTTTTAAAATATTACTAATAAAAATTAAGATTCATGTACAAATTAATAATCACAATTCCTAACAGATTACTGATATCACATCAGCATGCTCTAGTAAAGGCAATAAGTTCTTTCCAAAGTGATCCATGACAACATCTCAATAGTGGATTAGGTTAGACTTTCCCCTACCCAGGAACACTGTTGCTTTTATTTGATGAAAATAAACAACCCCAAAATCTGGAGGCTGATGTTGCTGGGTTGGAGGGTAGAAGGGCTCTGGAGCAGGACCTCGACCGCCTGCACAGATGGGCAGAGTCCAGGGGGATGGCAATTAACAAATCCAAGTCCCAGGTGCTGCACTTTGGCCACAACAACCCCATGCAGAGCTACAGGCTGGGGTGGGAGTATCACAGTATCACAGTATCGCAAGGGTTGGAAGAGACCTCAGAGATCATCAAGTCCAACCCATCACCACAGCCCTCAAGATTAGACCATGGCACTAAGTGCCATGTCCAAACGTGCCTTGAACGCCTCCAGGGACGGTGACTCCACCACCTCCCTGGGCAGCCCATTCCAGTGACAAATT
>VWZE01007131.1:1879-26139 GCA_013396675.1 Eubucco bourcierii | reverse complement strand
GATGATCAGAGGGCTGCAGCAGCTCTGCTATGAGGACAGGCTGAGAGAGTTGGGGTTCTTCAGCCTGGAGAAGAGAAGGCTTCGAGAGGACCTGATAGTAGCCTTCCAGTATCTGAAGAGGCCCTACAGGAAGGCTGGGGAAGGATTATTTACAAGGTCCTGCAATGACAGGACAAGGGGCAATGGGCTTAAACTGGCAGAGGGGAGATTTAGACTAGATGTTAGGAGGAAGTTCTTTACAGTGAGGGTGGTGAGGCACTGGAACAGGTTGCCCAGGGAGGTCGTGGATGCTCCCTCCCTGGATGTGTTCAAGGCCAGATTGGATGAGGCCTTGAGTAACCTGTCCTAGTGGGAGGTGTCCCTGCCTATGGCAGGGGGTTGGAACTAGATGATCCTTGAGGTCCCTTCCAACCTTACCATTCTATGATTCTATGATTATATATATATATATATATAAAAACCAAGCCAAAGATGTGACAGAAATCAGAAAACAAGAGTGACTCAGGTCACTCAGAGTGATCTCAGATGGAATCTGAACAGCACCTTTGTAATAAGGCAGGAAATAGCTCTCCTATGAGGACAGGCTGAGAGAGTTGGGGCTCTGCAGCCTGCAGAAGAGAAGGCTTCCAGGAGACCTTAGAGTAGCCTTGCAGGATCTGAAGGGGGCTCCAGGAAGTCTGGGGAGGGACTATTGACAAGGTCTTCTAATGACAGGACAAGGGGCAATGGGTTTGAAGTGTCAGAGGGGAGATTGAAAGTGGATGTTAGGAGGAAGTTGTTTGCAGTGAGGGTGGTGAGACACTGGCACAGGTTGCCCAGGGAGGTTGTGGCTGCTCCCTCCGTGGAGGTGTTCAAGGTCAGGCTGGATGAGGCCTTGAGTGACCTGTACTAGTGGGAAGTGTCCCTGCCTATGGCAGGGGGTTGGAATTAGATGATCCTTGAGGTCCCTTCAAACCTTACCATTCTAAGATTCTATGAAATCTCTCTTTAAAATATCAGGGAGGAAAAACAACCCTCACACTAAGGCTGGGAGAGGTCTGACCTGCAGGTTCTGGGCAATCAGCACTGAAGTTTGTGGCACCAGCAATGCAGAAGACACTACTGAAGCAAGCTTAAAATGCATTCACGTGGGAAACACAGCCGTGCCCAAGCCCCTACAGCCCTTTTGTATCATTCCTCTGATATACTCAGAAAATACCACTACTGTCTGTCCTCCAACAGGTGAGGCAGGAGTCTTAAGACTCCTAACACATTAAGATCATGATATGTGGGTTGCAAGGGAGCTCAGCTCTTTATAAGTGGATAAAAAAGTGATTTATCTTAATTTTCTTTAAGAATTCTGAAGTAGAAAAAATGGAGACTTTGTGAAAAAGTAACAAAGGTTACTCTGTGAAAGCAAACTACACAAGCGTATGGAGAAGTCAGTGATTGTACTTTGCTATCCAGGAGGTAATATTGCAACAACTGTTTCCAAATCTAATTTCCTAGATGCTCTACGATCCTTTCAGATGAAAATCTGCTTTAGGTACTTATTATGCACAACCAGCAGTAAACTGCATGGGAGAGGCCTTTGTTTTCCTCCTGATGATAGTTTCTGTCAACGTCATTCTTGGTTTATCTGGATGCTCAAAGGAAAAGGAATACTCAATTGCAAATGCATTAGTATGTGACATCTGTGCTCCTCACTGCCCTCTAGCTTAGCTCAGTCACAACACACTTTGCTTGCCAAACAAACTCTTCCCCTCTGATCCCCAATTATATTAAAAAGAAAAAACATTTGAGCCCTTTAAATGGAGCACTAACGTTGTAATGCAAATCATTAACTTGCTAGACCACTAAAACTCTCTCATGTCTTTGCCCTCTGGGACAGGACTGATTCTGGGACACCAACTCAACTCAACAGGAAAACAAAAGAAAAAGACAAGCAAAGAATCAATTCTTATGTGAGTTTCAAATTCCTTAACTTCACTGCAACATTTTACCACAAAGAGTTGGCCCCAGTGGATGTCTTTCACCCCTTTGGCTTGTCTGCTCTCCTACTCAACAACAGTCTGCTCAGTTCCTGCCTCACAGTACCTCACTTTCAAAGCGACTGGCTCTACGGGAAACAAATTCTTCTCACCCCAGACACTGAGTTGTCATCACTGTATCAAGGGTTCTGAGCAGTTAGAGTTTTTCATATACTAATTAAAGCCTTGTATAGAACTTGAGCTAATTACAAACATGGCAAATTAAGTACAAAACAGACTGGCTGTGGCTGTGTATTTGCATGATGCAGATACCTGCTGATGAATGTGTTCCTATTTTCCCTCCTGACTCTTTCAGCAGCAGTCAACAGCTGTGGACACAAGAAGCATCTATAATAATTTAAGATTCAGATGTTAAATCCTGAGGCATTTCTTCCTCACAATCATAAACCCTATTAACACCTCTAAATTATGCTCTGCAAGTACTATATACTACACCTGGTGTACTATGTAGTACTATACACTATACCTGGTGTACTCTGTAGTAGTACATATACTATACCTGGTGTACTCTCTAGTACTACATACTATACCTGATGTACTCTCTAGTACTATATATACTATACCTGGTATACTCTGTAGTACTATATATACTATACCTGGTGTACTCTGCAGTACTATACATTTTATGCCTGGTATACTCTGTAGTACTATATATACTATACCTGGTGTACTCTGTAATACTATATATACTACACTTGGTGTACTCTGTAGTACTACATACTATACCTGGTATACTCTGTAGTACTATATACTATACCTGGTGTACTCTGTACATACTATACCTGGTGTACTCTGTAGTGCTATACATACTATACCTGGTATACTCTGTAGTACTATATATACTATGCCTGGTGTACTCTGTAATACTATATATACTATACTTGGTGTACTCTGTAGTACTAAATACTATAACTGGTATACTCTGTAGTACTATATACTATACCTGGTGCACTCTGTATTACTATATTTACTATACCTGGTGTACTCTGTAGTACTATATGTACTATACATGGTGTTCTCTGTAGTACTATATATACTATACCTGGTGTACTCTGTAGTACTACATACTATACCTGGTGTACTCTGTAGTGCTATATACTATACCTGGTGTACTATGTAGTGCTATATACTATACTATACAAAAAAACCCTAACAACAACCCCCCCAACAACAAAAAAAATCAACAACAAAAAACACCACCACCAAAAAAAAAAACCAACAGAAAAACACCACCAACAAAAAACACCAACAAAACCCACCAACAGAAAAACACCAACAACAGAAAAATACCAACAGAAAACCAACAACAGAAAAACACCAACAACAGAAAAACACCAACAACAGAAAAACACCAACAACAGAAAAACACCAACAACAGAAAAACACCAACAACAGAAAAACACCAACAACAGAAAAACACCAACAACAGAAAAACACCAACAACAAAAAAACACCAACAACAAAAAAACACCAACAACGGAAAAACAACAAACACCATAAAAAAAACCAGTAACAAAAAACACCAACAAAAACCCCAACAACAAAAAAAAGCAACAACAAAAAGACACCACCAACAAAAAAACACCACCAACAACAAAAAACCCAACAAAAAACCCAACAACAAAAAAACCAACAACAAAAAAACCCAAACACCATCAACAAAAAAAACAGTAACAAAAAACACCACCAACAAAAACCCCAACAACAAAAAAACAGTAACAACAAAAAGACACCACCAACAAAAAACACCAACAGCAAAAATCCCAACAAAAAAAAACAACAAAAAAAACCAACAACAAAAAAACCCACAACAAAACTAAACCACCAACAAAAAACCACCAAAGACCCACAACAAATAAAACGCGCCCAACAACAGAAAGACACCAACAAAAAAGACTCCCAACAACAAAAAGACTCCAACAACAAAAAACAACAAAACAACAAAAATAAACCACCAACCAAAAAAAAACACCAACAAAAAGACCCACAACAACAAACAAAAACCACACAACAACAAAAAGACCCCCCAACAAAAAAAAAACCAAAAAAAACCCCTCAACAACGGAGAGCTTCCCAACAAAAAGACCCCCAATAACAAAAAGCCTCCCAACAACAAAAATACCCCCAATAACAAAAAGACCCATCCACAACACAGCAAAAAACAAACCAAGGAAAGAAAAAATCCAAAACAACAAATCGGAACTCAAAAAGCCCTCTCGAACACAGTGTTTTCCACTTTGCATTTGAAAGCCGGACAGATGCAAGTTGTCCTGCCCACATCCCCATAGTAAAAGAACCAAATGGCCTTTATAACTCTTTATAAGGACACTGTAACTCTGTGAGGTGCTTTTAAAATCTTAGCAACAAGACACACTTCTTTTAATGTGGCACTATCAAGTCAAGTTTGAGTCAGACCACTCCTGCTAGGTTTTAGACCAAGAAAAATATTGTGTGGCTTTTGTTTTCATTCCAGTATCTAAATCAGTAACTTGAGCTTCCATTCTCTACTGCCCCAACAAAACAAACCTAACAAATTCCATTGCCCAAAGAAATATTCAAAAGGTACATAAACAATATCATTTATTAATAGTCATTTGGATCATAAAATCACTCAGGTTTTATCTATAAATAACTACTTGTGACCACGTTTATTTGCACTAGAACACTTCATCTGAACCCTTATCTTAGACTGGAAGCATCTTACTCTGATCAAAGTACATTTAGTAACACATGAAGTATTATTGAATGTAAAAATGATGTATTTCATTAGAAAAACTGATCATAAAAATGCAAAAGGTTTTAGTGTCACAAGGCCAAAAAAAAAAAAACACCACAAACTTTTGAGTTTTAACTGCCAGTTATCTAAGGATAGTTCAACTGAGAGCCTGGAGTATTCTAAGTAGAAAGCAAATACACTAATAAATAACTCTAGTTATATTTGGAACTTTTTTGGCGTTGTTTTAAAGGCATACAAGACTATTAGGGAGTATAAACAAACTCACATAGCTATATTACGACTTGACTATTCTGTCTGGTAGCACCTTTTCAATTTAATTCTATCTTGCAATAACACTACCTTAAAGAACTTCTAAGGTCTTTAAAAGATGGGGGGTTTTTGTTGTTTTTTTTTGTTTTTGTGGGGTTGGGTTGTTTTGTTTGGTTTCGTTTCTTTTCATGTCTCAGTGTCGTGGTAGGCCTAAGCAGGCCAAAATAGGTTTATCCATGTGCCAGCTTGCCCTGAGATGTTTTTCTGCTCTCCCTCCTTCTGTTTTGGGAAGAAGCAACCACGGGAAAGAGGACAAAGACCCTGGAGCCACTGAGTCTGAGGACTGTGGCCTGCCCAGACTTGTTTTGAACCCTGCAGTAAACAAGGTACACAGCTTGGCTTGTGCAAGGCTGTGCTCTGCCCACATTTGAGTAAAGCAAGCCTAATATGGTCAAGCTTGGCTGAGTGCCATTCTTATTGGCTATTCTGTGTCCAAAGGCACATTAGTCCTGGGCTGTATGGATAAAAGGAGATGAGCAGACAGCACAGTGTGTGCTCTGGCTTGTATCTGCTCTCTGCCATTATATTTGTGCTGCCTTATATCCTGAACTGCCTGGAAACTGTCTGCCAACAACTTACCAGGAACAGGCTCTAAAAGCCTCCATGCAATCAGCCTGCACAGCAAGCCTGACACCATGCTGAGACTGCACATGGCATTGCATCCTGCCTGCTCCTGAAAGCCTCCTGCCAAGACAGCAAGTCCTGGAGGTACACAGATCATCCAGAGGAGATCAGCACCAGGTCACAGATGTCTGCCTCCTTTCCCCAGCAGCTCAGGAAGAACCAGAAGTCTCAGCGGGTGACAAGAATCCCCTGAAAGCCTTTGGGCACTGTCTGAAGCTGTAGCCAGCCCTGCCAGTGGGGAGATCATTTTGTGAGTGAATACTTCAAGCCTCTTGTAACTCACCGTTGCCTTCTGCCATCAGCAGAAAGGAGCTCCTTGAGTCCACCTAGTGGGCAGGCAGAGTATTGACCGCAAGCGGTGCACTGACTGCAGCAACCTTCTCTGCCAGCTCAGCTGAGTTCAATTCATGTTAGATATTATCAGGAGTTATTGCTAGAGCCTGTGGTAACCTGTATAGAGTTTCCATGACCAATGCAAAGAACTGAGTGTTATGGAAATTAGTGATGGGGGTGGTGAGAGTTCTGAATATTGAATAGTAATAAACAATATTAATTTTTGAAAATATCATCTCGCATTAATTAATTACTCCTCCACTATACTCAGTCATAATTGCAACTTGGAGAGGGACCAAGGGATATTGGTTGACAGTCAACTGAACACACGTCAGCATGGCCAAGAAAGACAATGGCATCCTGGTTTGTATTAGGAAAATGGTGGCCAGCAGGAATAGGGATGCAACCATGTGCCTGTACCCAGCACTGGTGAGGCCACACTTCAAGTACTGTGTTCAGTTCTGGGTCCCTCACAACAAAAAAGGGCACTGAGGTGCTGGAGCGTGTCCAGAGAAGGGCAACAAGGCTCATGAAGAGCCTGAAGCACATGGCCTAGGAGGAGCATCAGAGGGAGTAGAGCAAAGTCTCTCATCTTCTTGGACTCACTGAATTGCAAGACTGAGCAGACCAGAATCTTCCTTCAGTTGCTGGGAAATCTACACACAGAATTTATTGGGTTCAATATAACTGTTTCCCTGTTGAGTTTCAAAACACACATGAACAAAGAGCTGTGCTGGTCCATCATGCCACAAGGGCAGGAACGAGTAGCAGGACTGTAAGAAGCCAACATTGCCATGAAAGAAAAAAACAGGGAAAACCAAACCAAACCCAAACAAAATAAAACCTGAGGAATGCAACTTGAGCACACTCCTCCTTAGTTAACTTGCAAAGGTCAAAACCTTGATAATGGATAAACAGTTCCCAACTTCCCTGTTGCAGTGGTTTCAATGTATATGAAATACTAAGTTGTGTCAGTTACAGCAATATTGACAGAATCACAAAATTGTCAGGCTTGGAAGGGAACCTCAAGGATCATCCAGCTCCAACCCCCTGCAGGGACATCTCACACTAGGTAAGGTTGCTCAGACTCACATCCAGCCTGGTCTTAAAAACATCCAGGGATGAAGCTTCCACCACCTCCCTGGGCAACCTGTTCCAGTGTCTCACCACCCTTAAGGTAAAGGTAGATCTAAATATACCCTCCTCTATCTCAGATCCATTGCCCCCAATCCTACCTGACAACCTAAAAAGTCCCTCCCCAGCTTTCTTGAAGCCCCCTTCAGATACTGGAAGGCCACAATAAGGTCTCCTTGGAGCCTTCTTGTCTCCAGTCTGAACAACTCCAACTCTCTCAGCCTGTCCTCATAGGAGAGCTGCTCCAGCCCTCTGATCATCCTCATGGCCCTTCTCCAGACACACTCCAGCACATCCAGATCTTTCTTGTAATCAAGATTCCAGAACTGGACACAGTACTGCAGGTAGGGTCTCACGGGAGTGGTGTAGAGGGGGAGAATCACTTCTCTTGACCTGGTGGCCACACTTCTCTTGATGCAGCCCAGGATACTGCTGACCTTCGGGGCTGCAAGTGCACACTGGTGGCTCATATTGAGCTTCTCATCCACCAGCACCCCAAGCCCTTTTCTTCAGAGCTGCTCTCAAGCCTGGTGATCTTGGCATCACACGATTTCAAAACAGTTGTAAAGCGTGAGACTGAAGTTCTTTTCACACAGTAACTTTTGTCTTGTGAGTGACCAGTAGCAGAAAAACAGGGCAGGGGGGATATCCCATAGAGTAAGATAGGGGCATTCCCTGAACACCTCTGCAGCCAGGTCAAAAACATTAGAGACAAGTCACGCTTGCATATTTATTCTTATTTCCTCCAATAAGCACTTCCTTCAGCTGCATGAAACATCTGTTCAAATTCCTCACGTCTTTTTTCTTTTTTTTTTTTTTTGAGCTCATGGAAATCTCTTGTATCTGCAATACACACTTACAAGCACACCAAAACAGTGTTTTGGTGAAGCATTTGTATAATCATAGAATCATAGAATAGCAAGGTTAGAAGGGATCTCAAGGATCATCTGTACCATAGGCAGGGACACCTCCCACTAGTACAGGTCACTCAAGGCCTCATTCAACCTGGCCCTGAACACCTCCAGGGAGGGAGCAGCCACAACCTCCCTGGGCAACCTGTGCCAGTGTCTCACCATCCTCACTGCAAACAACTTCCTCCTAACATCCAGTCTAAATCTCCCCTCTGCCACTTCAAACCCATTGCCCCTTGTCCTGTCATTGCAAGACCTTGTCAATAGTCCCTCACCAGCCTTCCTTTAGGCTCCCTTCGGATCCTAGAAGCCTACTCTAAGGTCTCCTGGAAGCCTTCTCTTCTCCAGGCTGCAGAGCCCCAACTCTCTCAGCCTGTCCTCATAGGAAAGCTGCTGCAGCCCTCTCAGCATCTTTGTGGCCTCCTCTGGACCCACTCCAACAGTTCCATGTCCTTCCTGTGCTAGGGGCTCCAGAACTGTACACAGTAGTCCAGGTGGGGTCTGACGAGAGCACGAATCTCATCAGAAAATTGAGAATACTAGAATAAACATATTCAAATTATATAAATCAAATAAAGTAAACACAAGCAGAATATATCTGACAGTGTAGAGCAATCTGCTGTTCACTCGTGGACTAGCTAAATCTATGCAACCAAGTATTTAATGTAATTTCAGTACTAAATAACCTCTAGAGAGGACTTGAGGAGCCTTAACAAGATAAAACATAGACTAGACACAAAGTGCTTTTTCTGCAGGCTTAACACCAAGGTGTCTCACCTTCCACATCTGTTGCATTTTCCTTCTTCAGTGTTGCAAACCTAAGCCTGTTACACCATCCATCATGTAGCTTCAAATTCAACATTGGGAGACTTTATAAAAAGATATCCCCAGTTTTTGTGGGATCAGGGCATTGGCAGGTCATGAGTTTCGACACGTCGATCAGAGAATGTCAGATAAGCACAAAAACATTAATTTTAGCAAGCTATTAAATAGGTATTTTTAATGATAAAAATAATGAAGGAAAAGAAGATGGGAGAAAAAGAAGAAAAGAAAAACAAGAAAAGAAAAACAAGAAATGAAAAAAGAAAAGAAAAATAAGAAAAGAAAAAGAAAAGAAAGAAAAAGAAGAAAAGAAAAAAAGGAGAAAAGAAAAAGAAGAAAAGAAAGAAAAAAGAGACAAGAAAAAGGAGACAAGAAAAGAAGAAGAAAGGAAGACGAAAGGAAGAAAGGAAGACAAAAGGAAGAAAGGAAGACAAAAAGAAGAAAGGAAGACAAGAAAAATAAGAAAAAGAAAGAAAAGCAAAAGGAGAACAAAAACAGGCAAAAGAAGAAGAAAAAGCAAAAGAAGAAGAAAAAATAAAGAGGGTCAGTTTAGTTTCTTCACTTTCACGTTTTTGGTACTAAAGGATGACAGTCTGCAAACAAGTGACAGCAGAAGAAAACAAACATTCACATCTGAAGTATATCTTTTCCATCTTTCTTTCCTTTTGGTTTTTGATTTTGGTTTTTTGGTTTTGTTTTTGTTGTTGTTGGTTGGTTGGTTGTGGGTTTTTTGTTTTTGTTTTTTTTGGTCCCTTTTTATTTTTCCCTTGTCCTCCCGAGACTGGGAGGGAGGGGAGAGAGGAGGCGGTGGGAGGAACTCCCCCTGCTAGCCTCACTGAGCAGCACAGGCGCCCGAGAAACCGCCCGCAGGAAGTTTGTGCACAGGGGTACAAGACCGGGCAGGGGGGCGGGGGGGACGACGTGAAGAGCGGGGAACGGAGGGGACGAGGAGAAGGAAGGCGGAGACGCAAAGGAGGGCGCCTGTCAGAGCGCGTAGAAACTCCGATTCTGCTGCGAGTCGCAGTACCTACCGGGCTGGCTGGCGGGGCGGGGAGAGGCGCCGGCGACAGGGAGGGTGCGAGGCGGTGTTGACGGAGGGGCTGCGCCTTGGCCCCGGCCCCTTATAAGGAAATGCCGGGATCGGGTCGGCCTGGCGGTGGCATGGCCGAAGTAAAGCTGGCCGTGCTGGGCGGTAGCGGAGCCGGCAAGTCGGGTAAGGGGACGAAGGGGGTGGCGGCGGTACCGGCACCACCGGCACCGTAGCTCCGTGCGATGACTGTTCTTGCGTTTGGTGAGGAGGGGGACGGGGGGCGGCCGACAGGAACCTCACTAAATCTGGTCTCTGTGTCCTTCAGCGCTGGCCGTGCGGTACCTGACCAGGCGCTTCATCGGCGAGTACGCGTCCAACGCCGGTGAGCTTCCCTCTGGACAAGGGGCGGGCGGGAGCGGGCCCGCGCCGGGCCCTGGGGAGAGGGCGGAGAGGGCGGCGGTGGCAGCGGTGGCAGCAGTAGCAGCAGCAGCAGGGCTGCTACGGGGCCAGGGGCAGCTGCCGCCGGGCGGGGCCTCCTCGAGGCTGGGCGCACCGCCCGGGCAACGCAGTTCGTATATTTGAACAAGAAACAGGGAGGAAATGGAGTTTGCGAGAGCTTTCCCGAAAGGTTTGTGCTCTCGTCTGCTTCTCCGTGCGAGCCCGCGCTAGGCTCTGGGGGGAGCCGGCGGGGCAGGTCTCGTCGGAAGGCTCAGGTACAGCTCCGGGAGTGCTGCGGCCCTCGGCGCTCGGCAAGTGTGCGCGCACCTGGGGCCGCTCGGGGAGCAGGGAGAACGAGTCCCGTGTGCGAAGCAGGGCTGGGTGGTAGTAAACCCGAGCAGAGAGGAGAAAAGAAATACAGAGTGAGAAAAGCCCCAAACCCAACACAGCTCGCCTCTCCTGTCAAGTGTTTCCACCTCAGCTCTGGAGGAGCAGAGAGATTAAACCTGGTTCAGGTGCTGCTGGTTAAAGCCTAATGCAAAGCTCCCTGCGTTTGCAGGAATGTGCTTGTTTGAGGAAAGCCTTGCCATGCCGAGGATAGATTTTTCTCATTCATACCAGAGCAAGTATCTTGATCCTTATGACACTTTTGAGATGTTGGAATGTGGCAGAGCAGGACTTGGATCTTTCACATCCCGGGTAGAAGCATTATGTAACTGGTACACAAACCTGGTTTGCAGTGTGTCGCTGTAGCTAACAACGGTTGAGAAGTTCCACAACTTCCCAGCCAACAGAGATGGCATCTACCTCATTTTCCCTGATATAGTGGAAGGCTCTTTCTAAAAGAACTTTTTACAAAACTCGAGTAGCTTCCTACAATCCATGAATAAAAAGGAGCTAAGCTGAATTGCACTGAAATTAATAATAATAAATTCTGAAATAAATAAAATATAAAAAGCCCCCCAAAAACTTGTGCTGAAAGTAGAGTAGTACGAAAGTGCTCCACTAGTACTTACCACTATGCAAACAGAGACTAAACAGACAGTTTGTGTCCTAGCTGGCTTATCTAGTTCTCTGCTATCAGATGAGTTATGTAGTATCCTCTGTGCTCCATGTGTGTTCTTAAGCTACCTGCAATTAAAAACAAGCTTCCAAGTTCTGAGCCTCCTGCACATCTCAGGCCAGGCTTATCAAATTTCCAGACTAGTGTTTTTGAAAGATAACTTTAGTGAGATCTTTTCACAGTTAGTGAAGTCAAAGTATTAAAAATTTGCGTCACTATGGCAAGCACTAAGGAGCTTCAGATCTTATACCTCAAGATGCTTGGGACTGGTAGGCCTTCAGATGAACTCTTAAGATGTGCACAAAGAATGCTTAAGATGAACACTGTACCAAATTGAAGGTGCTGAGTTCCAGGGCAAAGGAGGTGATTCTCCCCCTTCGCTCTTGTCAGAACCTATCTGGAGTCCTGTGTGCAGTTCTGGAACCCCCAGCACATGGAAGTGTTGGAGCAGGTCCAGAGGAGGCCACCAAGATGCTTAGATTGCTTCAGCAGCTCTCCTGTGAGTACAGGCTGAGAGAGTTGGGGCTCTGCAGTCTGCAGAAGAGAAGGCTTCCAGGAGACCTTAGAGTAACCTTCCAGTATCTGAAAGAGGCCTACAGGAAGGCTGGGGAGGGACTATTGACAAGGGCTTGCAGTGACAGGACAAGGGGCAATGGGTTTGAAGTGTCAGAGGGGAGATTGAAACTGGATGTCAGGAGGAAGTTGTTTGCAGTGAGGGTGGTGAGACACTGGCACAGGTTGCCCAGGGAGGTTGTGGCTGCTCCCTCCCTGGAGGTGTTCAAGGTCAGGTTGGAGGAGGCCTTCAGTGACCTGTACTGGTGGGAAGTGTCCCTGCCTATGGCAGGGGGTTGGAACCAGATGATCCTTGAGATCTCTTCCAACCTTACCATTCTGTGATTCTGGTTTGATGCCAACACTGGTTCTTGTCTCTCCAGTAACTGAGAAAATGTAGTGTAGACAGCCTGTTGATAACGTAGTGCCATGAACAGTGTTGGTTACACTTGCTTAGAACAACCTGCTGCTTAAAATAGTGATGGTCTTTCTGAGGTAGAGTTTTTAGGGTTGCTAATGCTGATGGAAATTCTAAATCTTACAATTGATGCTACAGAAATATTTTAAGGTTTAGTCTAAGGATGTGATCCTGTAAATACTATTGGTCTAATGCTAGCTTTGCAATTACACCTCTGGCATCTGTGTAGTGTGAGAACTAAGGCAGCAGGTTTCATTGTAAATGAACATTATTACCAAATTATGACTTCTGTGCAGAATCAAAGCTTGCATGCAGACTGATTGAATAGTTTCCTAATCCTGAGCCTTGGTATTGTATCAAACTGAGTAGTCATCAGTATTGAGCTGATTCTGAGCATTAGGCATCCCCTTTACCTCTGCTTTGGAAAACTCAGGTGTAAAACTATTCATTGCGCCAACACTTCCAATGGGAACACCACAGTTGGCCAACTTAGGGGGCTGAGCAACTCAAGCTTTTTGTAGGGTGTGGTTAAAAAATTGAATCAACAGAAACAAACACTCCAAAGTAATTCACAAACAAGCCCCCCAACAGCAAAACAAAACAGAAAAAAAACCAACCCCATAAACCAAAACAAACCAAAAAAAGACAGCATCACCACAATAAAAAAGCCCCATGAAACTACAACAGAACAAAAAGCCATGGCCTCCTTTCTACCTCCAGAGAATTCAGAGCACAAGCAGACAAAACAACACTGAAGGAACCCTCACTATTACTAATCTTACCTTTGGCCACTGTTTCACTTCCATCCCCTGTCACTAATGCTGGTTTTCTCTGGTTACCATGTATTTTTCAGAATGCATCTACACTAAACACCTGTGCCTGGATGGGAGGCAGATAAACTTGGAAATTTATGACCCTTGTTCACAGGTAAGAATTTTAGGGGGCAAAGAAAGGCTCTTTTTCATTCTAAGTGTGTCATGGTAAAAAGATTTAGGGAGCTACAAACTTTGGAATTTGTTCTTAGTGGTTTGTTTTGGTTTTTTTAAGCCTGAAATTTTACGGTTGCTGTTGTTCAGAACTGCTGAGTACTTTTCCATTTCGTTACAGAACCTCTTCATCGCTTAAATTTTATGTAAATGTTTTTGCATTTTGATATAGTACTAAGAAACAACTTTCTTCACTTCTGCCTTGTGTAGGTCAAGATGGATATAAGTTATAGGACTGTATGCAGATTTTCTCAAATACTGTAAATGTATGAAATTCAGTATATAAAGCAGCCAGCTTATTAAATGCCTGCAGAAATGTTAAAAGTAGACAGGCCTGGGAGTAAGACTTGCATTTGCAGAACAGATCCAAGAAAAGCCATAATGCAGGCTTGACAGCTGAACTTTGATCACAATAAACCACTTTGGAATAAAGATTTCTGTATTAATTTCTTGCTTGCTGTTACAGGAATAGAGACTTTTAGGTACTGTGTTACACATGTAGACCTATGTTCATCTGCCTAATCACATTAGGTCACAAGGTCCCCTTTTGGGCAGCAACTAGGACACTGAATGCTAATGCTGAAGTGAAAATCTCTGACTTATACTTTAAATTGAAGGACTTTAAAACTTAACCCAGAAATGAACCACCCAGCAAATCTACCTTCCTAGATACAAGCAATAGCAGTGCTTGTCCCAGAGCAGTGGGGATGCTGAAATAGCCACTATGTCATGTAACTAAGGACTCCTCCCTTCCCATGCAATCTGTTAAAAGCTACACTTCTGTGGACTCGCTCCCACATAGCTCAGACTGCTTTCCTAAGTCCATCTATAACTTCCATTTAGTGCCATACTCAGTTCTGTGGCTTGTGAGCAGATCTTTTGTTAAGATACTTGAAACACTGTTAAGGTAAAGCAGATTAGATTATAAATTGAGACTTTGGTTGTTACAGTTTGGGCAGCATTTTGCTTCTTATGAGACCTGAGATCAGCTGTGTTGAGGAGAATTCCTCTTGCTAGCACTCTGAGCTGCCTAGTACCAGTTCTTCCTTAAGAACAAGGCCTAACTTTATGCTGCTGCTTTCCTGGTGATGACTTGGTGCTTGCAGAGGAGTAGGTAACGAGTGGTGGTGGTGTTCCTGCCCTTTGTCTAAAAGAACTGGTGATTTTGGGAAGAGATGGATGAGATACAGTAGTCCTGTGTCCCATGGGAGTAGGGGGAGGAAAAAAAAACAGGTCCCAAGAGGAAGCCAGGCTGGAGAAGAAAGAGTTGTTATAAATTTTTATTTTGCTTCCTGAAACTTTTATGCTCTCACAGTCTTCCCTTCAGTAGCTGGATCCCTGTTCTGCAAAGCTCACCAGCCCTTCACCTATGTGGGAAGCTGCTGTGACATGCACAGGTCACCTTCCTTTGCCCTAAACCTGCTGCATAGTCACCACAGCGTTAAAAACCCTGTTGTGCTAAAGGCACTGAAGTCTTCAAGCAGTTTTACTAATTTACAGCCTGCACTGAATAATCAGGTCCCCTCAAAGCTCATCTTGTCTAACATCCCTGCAGTGAGCAGGGACACATCCAACTAGATCAGGCTGCCCAGGGCTACTTTGAGTCTGATCTTGAATGTTTCCAGGGACAAGGCCTCAACCACATCCCTGGGAAGCCTGTTCCAGTAGTTCTGGCAACTTGTTTAGTCTGTTTTTCATGAATCCCCTTCCTCTGTCAATGTTCAGTTACTGTCCCTCATGGAAAGCTACAACCTTCCCAGTCCAGCTGCCTTGACACTGCACAACTCATGGCAACTAGGGTGGCATGGCAGTGGAGATGATATTTCCAAGTTGAAAAATGCTAAACTAATGAGGGAGCTACTTAGTCCTCAAACCTCTGTTCCTTGTAGGTCTTCTAGAGAGCAAAAGTGTTCTTCCAGGGACCTGGAGGATCATCTAGTTCAAACCCCATGCCAGAGGCAGGGACACCTCCCACTAGTACAGGTCACTCAAGGCCTTGTCCAGCCTGGTCCTGAGCACCTCCAGGGAGGTTGTGGAGCACAGAATAACCCAATGTGGTAAAAGATCACGTTGGGTGAATCTGTGCTCCACAACCTCTCTGGGTAACCTGTGCCAGTGTCTCACCACCCTCAATGCAAACAACTTCCTCCTAACATCCACTTTCAATCTTCCCTCTGCCACTTCAAACTCATTGCCCCTTGTTCTGTCATTACAAGACCTTGTCAATAGTCCCTCCCCAGCCTTCCTGTAGACCCCTTCAGATCCTGGAAGGCTACTCCAAGGTCTCCTGGAAACCTTCTCTTCTGCAGGCTGCAGAGCCCCAACTCTCTCAGCCTGTCCTCACAGCACAGCTGCTGCAGCCCTCTGAGCATCTTTGTGGCCTCCTCTGGACCTGCTCCAACACTTTGATGTTCTTCCTGTGCTGGGGGCTCCTGAACTGCACACAGGACTCCAGGTGGGCTCTGAGGAGAGCAGAGCAAAGGGGCACAATCCCCTCCCTTGCCCTGCTGCCCACACTGCTCTTGCTGCAGCCCAGGACTCGGCTGTCTGGGGTGCATGTGCAGCTTCATGCTGCATGCTTCATGCACAGCTGCAAGCTTTGCATGAACAATGCAAAGAAACAACAAAACAAATGAAGTAGCAAATAAAATAATAAAGGCTAGTGTAGTCAGAACATTAGGAACAGGCAAAACAGAGGTGTAACCAGAAACTGCAGAAATACTGATCACTCCTGTATGTTTCATTCTCTTGTAACTGCAGAACGTTCAGCAGAAGCAATGGCTGCACAGGTTATGCAGTGTTGCTGTTTGAAGTGTAAGTTTTCCATGCTGAATTTGTCAGTGATCCAAAATGCCATCTGTACTGATGGTTATTCATTAAGCTTCTGGAGCAGGATTCACCTGAATTCAGTGTCAACACTTACAGCCTTTTGCAGTAAAAGATACAACATCCTCACGTTCACAGGGACAAAGACAATGCTCTGAAGTGACAACAGTAACATTCTTTTTGCATGTGCATTTGAACTTCTTCCAGCTGCAGCGGGGGAAGCTCTGCCTCACAGACAAGCTCCACTGGGCTGATGGATTTATTATTGTTTACGACATCAGTGACAGAGCATCATTTGCATTTGCAAAAGCATTGCTGTACAGGATCCGAGAGTCTCACACAGGAGCTTGTAAAAAGTAAGTGGAAATTCCCCTCCCCACCCCCCCAACAAGCATGCAAGAAGCTGGGATGACTTCTGTGAGCTGTAGGCATCCTAGCATCTGTAGCTGTTTGAGTTAGATTCCTACCTCAGACACAAAAAAATAAATAAAATACAAAAATACGAAACAGAGAAACTTGGAGGTGGAAGCTCTAAGACAAACATTCTGGGGATAGGCCATAGAATGGCAACAATGGATAAGTTAATATCTCATTGGAGCATCAAGAGCTTTATGTCTGGAAGCACAGCTTGGACCTGCCCTTGCTGCTTCGCCTGTGCCTGCTGCTATCTTCCCCTGCTGTTGTTTTTGCTGCTGCTGCTTTGCTGCCACTTGACCCCTTCCCCATCTTCCCTCAGGTTGTTATATTCTTGTAGTAGTTGCATTTTTCCCTATACTGTTATATTTAAACTATAAGAAATATATTTTTTTTTTCCTGACTTCACAAAAAACAATACGTGTGGTGGTGAGTTCATCCTACCAGGGGAGGGGTCCACCCTAACCCGCTACAGCATCAATTAAAATTCAGCAGCCTCCAAGTGGCATCACAAAATACCAGCAATAAGGTACCTGAAGGTAAACTGTGTTGCAGATAGCAGTCTATTTCACTGTATCCCAAGCCAAGTACATCAGGACTTTTTTTCTTCTCACAGCACTACTAGTTAAATAATTGCCATAAATCTATCTGCTGTGATTTAAAAGTTGTCAGAGTTTGTGCTTTTACACTCCCACTCTCATACCACTTGAGATGCCAGCTTGGGGGCTGAAGAAAGCATTTTCCACAATAAATGAGTCTAATACAGTGAATGTCTCCAAAACTGCCTTCAGCGGTGAGCCCAATGTTACCTGTGCACATGGGTGACCGTATGGTAAGAAACAAACTACTTTCTTTGAGTCTGAGTACCTGTGGTGTGCATTCCTGCTTCCCTCAGCTGTGGTGCTGTCTAAATAAAGGGGAACAAAATAATAGATGCATAGAATGGCTTAGAAGCCTGGAATGGCTTAGGCTGGAAAATCATAGAATCATGGAAGGGTAAGGTTGGAAGGGACCTCAAGGATCATCTAGGCAGGGATACCTCCCACTAGTACAGGTCACTCAAGGCCTCATCCAACCTGGTCTTGAACACCTCCAGGGAGGGAGCAGCCACAACCTCCCTGGGCAACCTGTGCCAGTGTCTCACCACCCTCACTGCAAACAACTTCCTCCTAACATCCAGTCTGAATCTCCCCTCTGCCAGTTTAAACCCATTGCCCCTCTTCTTATCATTACAAGACCTTGTCAATAGTCCCTCCCCAGCCTTCTTCTAGGCCCCCTTCAGATACTGGAAGGCTACCCTAAGGTCTCCTGGAAACCTTCTGTTCTCCAGGCTGCAGAGCCCCAGCTCTCTCAGCCTGTCCTCATAGGAGAGCTGCTGCAGCCTTCTCAGCATCTTGGTGGCCCCTCTATAATAATCCTAAAATAATCTATTCTAGCTCCCCAACGTGGGCAGGGACACCTCAGAACTAGACTTGGCTGCTCAAGGCCTCCTCCAACCTGGCCTTGAGCATCACCAAGAAGGAAGTTTCCACAACCTCTCTGGACAGCCATTTCCAGAGTCCCAACACCCTTGTACGGAAGGACTTCTTCCTAAGGTCCAGTCTAAACCTACTCTCCCTCAGCTTAAAACCATCCCTTCTTATCCTGTTACTAGGCATCCTTAGGGAAAGTCCCTCTCCAGCCTTCCTGTAGAATCCCTCCAGGTACTGAAAGCAGCTATAAGGTGCCCTGAAATCTTTTCAGTTCCCTTAGCCTATCCTCATAGCAGAGATTGCATTTGTGGCCCTCCTCTGGACTCACTCCAACAACTCTGTGTCCTCCTTATGATGAGGACGCCACAACTGGACACAGTATTTGAGGTGGGGTCTCATAAATGCAGAATAAAGGGGAAGAATTGCCTCTTGATCTGCTGGCTGCACTCCTTTTGATGCAGCCTAGGATAGTTTTTTCTGTGCTGCACAAGTGTGCTGCTGGCTCATGCTGAGCATCAATCAGGACTCCCAAGTTTCTTGAGAACTACTCTCAACCCAGTCTGCCCGCAGCCTGTGTTTGTGCCTTATATCAGAAGGGGAGTAAAAACAACAGCACACTTCTCTGGTTTACTGCTGACCTTTCTTAATGAAAATTTATCTGGAAGGAGTAATTTTAGCAAAAGCTTGGAATTAGAATTTACATGTTCTCTTCTGAGTTCTGCCACTGATACCTAACACAATAGAATCAAAGTGATTTACAAATGGAGCTAATGAGCAGTTTGCTTCTTCGTAAAGTCTAGGGTCCAACAATATACTCAGCAGTACAGAATATCAGAACCATCGTGAAAAATACATGAACCCATTGAGCTGAGGAGCCAAAATGAAAATCTACTGATAGAGAATAACTTGTCTGGAAAACCCTTTGACAATGGCCTGGCAAATGGAGAACTGCAACTCCACCTGGGAAGGTTGTTAGGGACTTGATTTGTTCTTTTGGGTTTTGTAGCAATGCTTGTTACCCTGAATGTGCAAGCTGATCTCAGACACGCTGTGTACAGCACAATATTATAACCTGTCTCTAACTGGAACCTCTTTGATTTCAGAATGATTGAGCCATCAGTATTTTTGGTTGGCAATAAGCAGGATTTATGCCACATGAGGGAAGTTGGCTGGGATGAAGGACAGAAGCTGGCAAAAGATAACAAGTGCCAATTCTGTGAACTGTCTGCAGCAGAACACTGTCAAGAAGTTGTGGCAACGTTCACAAAAGTCCTGAAGGATATCACATCAAATTTCAAAGTCAAGGAAAAGAGACGACTAAGTGGATCAAAGTCAGTGGCCAAGTTAATCAACAATGTGTTTGGAAAGAGGAGGAAATCTGTATAAAGAAAAAAAAAAGATGGTTATTCTTGAAGTAGAAACAAGCTGAAATCACAGAGCACAGGCAGCTCTTGGGAATCAGTCCATTTCCTACTGAGGTCTGTGTCTGTAGAAGACATTGTCCAAAGGCGGATGGAGTATGCTCAAGTGGACAAGGTATAGATCTCAAAGACCTGGTCTTCTCTTTCCAGTTGTACTACAGATTAGCTGTGTTAAGGCTGTGAAACTTAGACTCTACGCTGCTCTTCTCACCCTTAATCTGTCAGGATCTTCAGAGGAGAGTGTTAGTGTGTATTTGTTCAACACTAACATGATCTTGGATAGAACTTCTAGGTGTGATTGAAGTATAAACAGCTCTTTCCAATTAATTCAGCCTAGCTGGTCAAAATTGTACTTCAGAGTTCTGAGTAGCAGTTTTGTGCAAGAACATTTGTACTAAAGAAAAGCAAAATACTGCTGCTTCATGTGATGATGTATTTAACTGAAGAAAGGATCCTACTCCACCTCAAGATGCCTGGCATCTGCTGAAATCCATATGAATTAAATGGTTAGATACCAAATCTACAACAGGTACTTACCTGCAGAGCTGCTTTGCAGAGGTATCAGAAGTGAGGATGCAAACAAAGAAAGCAGTATTGTCTCCTTTTTATATTTTTTTTTTTTTCCTTCTGAATGATAAAAGAAAGTAGAGAAGGTTGAGGAGGGTGGGAGCTGAAATGTTAGCAGGCATTGGACTGATCTGACCAAGGTAATTGTTTAGTGAAATGACTTTATGGCCTTGGCCAGCATAAGGCCAAAATAATATCTTTCACGGAGCAGTTTTCATGGACTGTAACAAAGTGTCCTTACCTGTAAGGTGGATGTGCCTGTTCAGTTTAGATGGGAGTGGAAGCTTGAAAAGCAGGTGGACTGGTGAAAAGCACAAGGATTGGTGAAAAGCACATGGTCTGGAGAGCAGCCAAACAGAAAGGCATCTGGGGGTGCTGATTGACACCCACCTGAACATGAGCCAGCAGTGTGCCCAGGTGGCCAAGAAGGCCAATGGCATCCTGGCCTGCATCAGTAATAGTGTGGCCAGCAGGAGCAGGGAGCTCATTCTCCCCCTGGACTCTGCACTGCTCAGGCCACACCTTGAGTCCTGTGTCCAGTTCTGGGCCACTCAATTGAAGAAGGACATTGAGGTGCTTGAGCATGTCCAGAGAAGGGCAACGAGGCTGGGGAGAGGCCTCGAGCACAGCCCTATGGAGAGAGGCTGAGGGAGCTGGGATTGGTTAGCCTGGAGAAGAGGAGGCTCAGGGAGACCTTCTTGCTGTCTCCAGCTACCTGAAGGGTGGTTGTAGCCNGTCCCTGGAGGTGTTCAAGGCAGGTTTGGACGTGGCACTTGGTGCCATGTTCTGGTCTTGAGGGCTGTGGTGATGGCTTGGACTTGATGAGCTTTGAGGTCTCTTCCAACCTTGGTGACACTGCGATACTGTGAAAGCACGTGAACTGGTGAAAAGCACAAGGATTGGGGCAAAGCACAAGGATTGGGGCAAAGCTCAAGGACTGGGGCAAAACACAAGGGTTGGGGCAAAGCACAAGTATTCGGGCAAAGCACAAGGACTGGGGCAAAGCACAAGCTCTTTGTCTGCTTCTATTTAAAGGTCATCTGTGCTCCTCATTTGCACAGAGTTGTTTTCCCAAGGACCAATGTCTTTACAACTATGATCCTGAAATGCCACTTGAGAGAGCACTAAGAAATATGTTAGCTGCACTGTTCAAGTGTGGATATTAAACATCAGATGTGTCTAAATTTATTGTCAGTTGACATCAGAGCTCTCACTGCAGATGGCTAAATAAGGGCTTAGCCAGCGTGTTTGTAAGTGCTGTGCTAACACAGAAATTAGGGAAGAGAAGTGATCTGAAGATTAATTACTGCCTCCTGCCCATTCCAGAGGGGAGCTGGGATTCAGTCTTTACAGTTACTAGACTGAAGGCCACCTCTGCTCTGAAATGTTACCTGCATTGAAAATACTAAGCTTGTCGGTCCTGGCAAAGCACTGATTCTCAAATCCACCCCCTGAAGATAAAAGCTGTATAGTCTTAGCATTACTGCTGTCAGGTAAAACTAAAGCATGTTTGAATAAGCACTGACCAAAGATCACCTCCTTTTTTTTAAGGGAGGGGTGCCATTTATTTCACTTGTTTTAAAACTATGAATATTGGAGTATAACTCTCGGTGTTTACAGGCACAGTGTTGCTTCTATGCAGGTGCTGCTCTGCCATATCAA
The DNA here is from genome assembly GCA_013396675.1 of Eubucco bourcierii. Lineage (NCBI taxonomy): Eukaryota > Metazoa > Chordata > Aves > Piciformes > Ramphastidae > Eubucco > Eubucco bourcierii. The sequence goes on along the minus strand of VWZE01007131.1, from coordinate 4,390 downwards.
GAGTAGTGTTTTTATTTAACCACATTGGCAGTATCTGTGAGGCTGAAGTTGAAGACTTCAGTGTACACCTTTCAGCTTTCCAGTAGGATTCCAGAAGTCTTCAACTTCAGCCTCACAATGTGTCAGGTAGTTGTATCTCACCAGCTCTAGCATTGCCAAATTCAAGAACTTGTATTTATTGACATGGTATTAAATAAACTGGATGTAAGAGGATGTATTAATGCTCTCTTTTTTTCCTTCTTACTGTGATATAAAGCTACAGATACTGGTTTTGTTTTTTGTAAGAGTGAAGCACCATGCATATCTGGAATTCAAACTAGAAATAAATCTGGGAACTGGACATGTGCACAAAAGAGAGCCTCTGTCTTTCCTGCACACAACAAAGAAGCCTTCACATACCTTTATGTGCAGTGGGTGTTAGAGAACTTCATTTTAAAAAGCTGTTTACCCTTTAAAAATGTGTCAGGATATCTATAAAAAAGCTAATTAGCTCATCTAAATGGGCATAAGGAATTCCAGACAGGTGCAATCTGAAGTGTATCCCACAATTTTTCATCCCTTTTTGTCCAGATGGGGTAGGTGGAACACAAACTGTCTGTCTCCTGGCCAATGTAATAGAATCAGAATGGTAAAGTTGGAAGGGACCTCAAGGATCATCTAGTTCCAACCCCCTGCCATAGGCAGGGACACCTCCCATTAGTACAGGTCACTCAAGGCCTCCTCCAACCTGGCCTTGAACCCCTCCAGGGAGGGAGCAGCCACAACCTCCCTGGGCAACCTGTGCCAGTGTCTCACCATCCTCACTGCAAACAACTTCCTCCTAACATCCACTTTCAATCTCCCCTCTGACACTTCAAACCCATTGCCCTTGTCCTGGCATTGCAAGCCCTTGTCAATAGTCCCTCCCCAGCCTTCCTGTAGCCCCCTTCAGATCCTGGAAGGCTACTCTAAGGTCTCTTGGAAGCCTTCTCTTCTGCAGGCTGCAGAGCCCCAACTCTCTCAGCCTGTCCTCACAGCAGAGCTGCTGCAGCCCTCTGACCATCTTCATGGCCTTCTCTGGACCCGCTCCAGCCCTTCCATGTCCTTCCTGTGCTGGGGGCTCCAGAACTGCACACAGGACTCCAGGTGGGCTCTGAGGAGAGCAGAGTAAAGAGGCACAATCCCCTCCCTTGCCCTGCTGCCCACACTGCTCTTGATGCATCCCAGGTTACACTTAACTGAAAAACACCTGGAACAGATGCAGGATGCATTTAGAATTAAGCATACTGAAGCACCCAGTATGGACATAATTTGATATTATTAGGATCAGAATTTTGCTTACCTCTTACTGCTGATGAGTGCAGATGAACAGGAGTAGAGAATTTGGGGAGGAATTCAATTTTAAATCAGGTGAACATTTTCTCTGTTTTTAAGGCCTCTTAAAGAAAAGATTACTATTCTATATATATGTATATATCAGCCTTTTACATGTTCTTGGAGTTTGAGCAGTGGAAGTGACCTGTTACTGCCTCACCCATGTTTGAAAATGCCAGCAAGAACCCTACCTATGTACACAGAAAATGATGTAGCTGATGTTTGATTCTCATCATTGACAGTGGAATCACCTAGGGCTTACTGAAGTCATTGAAGAGAGTGGAAATGCAGCTGTTTCCACAGGTTGCTTCAGCATATGACCTCATCCCTTCCCACTAAAAGATTGTGAAATTGCCATACAAAGGTTCAGAGTTTCTTTGTGCCATGTCTGAAAGACTTTGTTTATATGAACTTTCTAGTTCCAGTAGAATTTTACCTGAGAAAGGCACTCAGAATTCATGTTCTTTCTCTCTCTCTTCAACTTGTTTTTACTTTTGGAACTGACATAAAAGAGGTTCTGCCAAAGTATAAAGGTAATAGCCCCTGGTTCCCAAGTGTTGTGTCTCTGAGAGCTTTCAGGTGGCTTTTGAAGCTCTTCCTCACCAGACTTTTGAAGTAAACAATCAAGACACACAGCCTGGGGGCGGCTGGGAAAATGTCGCAGAAAAACTCAAAGCATGATACTTCTAGAAGAAATAATTCAGTGCAGTATTGAGCAGACAACAAAAGGTGCTGTTTGGTTCTAATATATTCAAATGATGATAACAATGATAGAATCATAGAATCACAGAATGGTAAGGTTGGAAGGGACCTCAAAGATCATCTAGTTCCAACCCCCTGCCACAGGCAGGGACACCTCCCACTAGCACAGATCACTCAAGGCCTCCTCCAACCTGGCCTTGAACACCTCCAGGGAGGGAGCGCCCACCGAGGAGGCTGAAGTGTGAGCAAACCGTCACGAGAGGGAGCTGCTGCAAGCTTTACAGATGTTACTAACCCAGTGAGTTACTTTTTAAGACACTTAGGAAAAGATTGTTAAAGTTTCAGAGGCTCACAGTGTCTCTAAAATAAAGATTTTTCTGGAAGGTAACTCGTCTGAAGAGAAATTCATAGAATCATAGAATGGGAAGGTTGGAAGGGGCTTCAAGGATCATCCAG
>VWZE01007130.1:49206-61196 GCA_013396675.1 Eubucco bourcierii | reverse complement strand
GCTGTCTGGGCTGCATGTGCACACTGCAGGCTCATGTTGAGCTTTTCATCAACCCAGACTCCAAGGAATGAAGAGTTTAAATTAGATTGCTGCTTTCCCCCTCATTCTTAAACAATTTTTTTTTTTTAAAGAGAATATTTGCTTGTTAACAGTACTACATAACTAATGTAACTCATTTTGCTTTAATATGAAACTCTGGGACCTGCATTGTTCACCTCCCTGAGCTTTCACAGAGTTAACAAAAATGTGGCTACGTCAAGCTTTCATTGTACACCAGTCAATTATGCTCTGCAGCTACACATGACTGTCTCAGACACCTCACACAATGGCACAGAAAGGCTCTCATCTTGTCAGCAACACCAAACTTGTCAGGGGAAAAAAAATTTAAAAAGAAAGAAAAATATTTTAAACAATTTGCTTCATGTTGTGACAGTATAGATTTTAGTAGACAGTTCTGATGTGTTGTTTTAACACACAATTAACACACTATTAATTTTGGTGCTGCAGCACCTAATTAAGGGCATTATTCTGATTCCCTAAATCCTTACTTTAAAACAAATGTGTCGCCAATGGCCACAGACTTGCGTAATTCTGAGACCTTCTCATGCTTTTTTCCCTCACTGAGCAATGTGCAATGGCTGCACTGTCGTCTGCTTTACCTTGTACATCACGAGCTCTTTTGCCTGGCACTGCCAGGGAGATTCCTTCCAGTTTAGCCAGAAAATCGTTTACAACACTTGGAAGACTGAACAGCTGCAAATTATGTTGAAAACGAGTTAAACTGAGGAAACAGCATTATAAATAAGGTACTTGACTGCTGACACATATTGCTGCTTCTGTGAATCACAGAATCACAGAACCTTAGAGGTTGGAAGGGACCTCCAGACATCCAGTCAAACCTCCCTGCCAAGCAGGATCCCCTAGGGTAGTTTGCACAGGAATGCATCCAGAAGAGTTTTGAAAGTCTCCAGAGAAGGAGACTCCACAAGCTCTCTGGGCAGCCTGTTCCAGTGCTCTGTCACCCTCACTGTAAAGAAGTTTCTCCTCATGTTGAGGTGAAACCTTCTATGTTCCAGTTTGTAGCCATTGCTGCTTGTCTTATTGCTGTGGACCACTGAAGAGAGATTGTCCCCATCCACTTGACACCCACTCATTAGATATTTGTACACATTGATGAGATCCCCTCTCAGTTGTCTTTCCTCCGGACTACACAGCTCCAGGTTTCTCAGTCTCTCTTTGTAGGGAAGATGCTCAAGTCCTCCAGACATCCTCATGCCTCTCCACTGGACTCTCTCCAGCAGGTTCCTGTCTCTCTTGAACTGGGGAGCCCAAAACTGGACACAGTCTTCCAGGTGTGGTCTCACCAAGGCAGAGTAGAGGGGGAGAAGAACCCGCCTAGACCTGCTGGCCACACTTTTCCTGATGCACCCCAGGATGCCATTGGCTCTCTTGGCCACAAGGGCACATTGCTGTGAAGATGACTGTTGAACTTATTCTGACCCAAGACATATGGAAGTCAAATCTGGCACAGGCTATAAGAATGTATAGTAAATAGAGTTAATGTTCCCATTCACAGGAAAAATCTAACTGATTTAAGTCTTACTGTAACTGATAAACAGTCACCATAGTATGTCCACTGAGCTATGTCCAAAGCTTATGGAATTCAACATCACCACTTTACCACAGCTACCACTGGATCAGGACCTTCTCATGGCAGTTGACACAGCTGCTATGAGATGAGTTTCTTGCAAAGGTTAGAAGACACATAGCATTCTTGTGTTAAAGAACTGATGAATAGTGTGGGGAAATGTAATTATTATGCAAAACATTTTGTACTAAAAGAACATTTTATCTTAAAAGAAAAAAAAATTTCTCAGGTGTGTTACACATAATCAGAGATAGCTAATGAACATGATCCCAGTGGGAGAAAGTGCTTAGAATCACAGAATAGTTTCAATGAGCAAAACATCTTTACCTAGAGCAGGTTGCTCGAAGCCCTGTCCAAACTGACCTTGAATATTTCCAGGGATGGGGCATCCATGAACCTGTTGGAGTGGATCAGTATGGCCACAACAATTACAAGAGGACTGGAACGCTTCTCTTATGACAAAAGGCTGAGAGAGTTCAAGGTGTTCAGCCTGCGGCCTTTCACTTCTTAAAGCGAGGTACCTATAAGAAAGACAGGTACAATCTTTTTTAGCAAGGCCTGGTGTGACTGGACAAGGGACAAGAGGGTAGATATACACAACGAAGAAATTTTTTTACCATGCAAGTGGTGAAACATTGGAACAGGTTACCCAGAAAGGTGGTAGAAGCCCCATCCCTGGACCAAATTGGATGAGGTTCTGAGCAACCTGATCTAGTTAAAGATGACCCTGCACACTGCTGGTGGTTTGGACTAGATGAGCTTAATTTCTTCCAGTGCAAGCCATTCCATGATTCTGTGATCTATCACTTCTCTGAACAATCTGTTCCAGTGTTTCACTACCCTCATTGTGGCCATCACTTACGTGTTACACTCAGTAATGGTTTCTCATACAAATTCTGTAACCCTTAAATCACTTGTGTAGCAATTTAGAAAAGTTTAGATATTTCATTGGTTTGTTGGCTACTGAGTTCACACCACTAAAAAGCCACAGAGATGCCTTCTTACAGAGGGTATTTCTGACCAGCACAGTTCCAGGGACTGATACATGTACAGGCTTAAACTACCACGGAAACATTTCCAAGATTAGATTCCTCACTTGATAAAGGATGCGCTTTCCTCTGAGTTTCATGCATCAAACATAAACCAGTTGGTGTAGAATGTGCTCTTTTTCTATGATGTTACAAGTCATCTGCAAGGGTAAAAAAAGTTCCTTCTTCAAAATCAGTATTCCTTATCCAGACTTTCTCCCGTTCACATAGCTATAACGCAGCTCGGGATAAGCCCAAAGGGCTGCCTTCTGAAACATCACAAACACGATCACTTTTTAACCAATGACAAACATCAGCTAAAGAAATCTGCTGCCTCTTACCCCTGACAGAGGTATAGTTTAAGATAAAACAGCTCCAAGATAGAGCACTTCCGGGAAGGTGGGGAGTTTGGGTGGCCCAGTAACCAACAGAACATCTTCAGAAGTGTGCAAGGGACAAAACAGCAATCACGATTATGTTCAACAAGCATAGACCCTTGAGGCAGACAAAACAGCCTAAGTTCTCCATCTGAAAGATCTGTTGTGTGCTGGTCAGAGAAATGTCAAGAGCTGTAACCATTTCTAACATGGTCATCTGTCACAAATTCTCTGCTTTGACCACAGAAGTTTCCTTCTGACAAAACTGATCTTAGCAAGATTCTGATAACAAATGCTCATGCATATGTTCCTGCCACTGGAAGATATGTCCTCACAATTGTATCTGTGTTACGAGTGATGCAAAATTAATAATCAATATTGATATCCAGAGAGAGATTGTTAATAACTATGAAAATTGTTTATGAACATTAAATCTCACCAGAAAACTTATTTACAAGGTTCAAAACACACAGTTCGGAGATCTATGCACACAGGGAACAGGCAAAACTGGAACACTGCAAGAGGTAACAAGCAAACGCAAACGTTATACTGGGAGAGAAGCTTTTTGCGATCACTGTACCGCTTCCGGTTAATTATCCTGCTTATCCACTAGATGGGACTCAGGAAGCTCCTTTCTGCTTATGGCAGAAGGCAATTAGTGATTACAAGAGGCTTTAAGTATTTACTCACAAAATATCATCAGATGGTACCCAAAGCACATAGAGGGATTGCTGTCAGTGGTCTCAAAGCCACTAGAGGCTTTGGAGTTTCCCAGGCTCTTGTCTCAGGAAGCTGGGAGTCTGGTGCAGGCTCTGACCTGGTTCCTCTTGACTCCCAATTTGGCAGAAGCCTTACAGAGGGGCAGGCAGAATGCAATGCCATCTGCAGTCTTGGCACAATGTCACGCTGGCTCTTCACTGAGTGGTGTGAGACACCACTTGCGAGTGGGAACTCTTTCCAGCAGGACATTCCTCCATCAGTGAAAAAGAAACAATGATGGAAGCAGCCAAACACAGGAGTGGGTTGGAGAAGCATTTCCCAGAACAGGTGCCTCCAACACTGCCAGCTGCACAGTGCCTCAGCTCCCAGCCTCATCCAGCAAGTGCAATGCAGCTCTCATTGGTGTACCTCTAGTCCATGATAGCAGTGAAGGTGCCAGTGGCATCAAGAAATCTTTTTCCTTCTAGTAACTCTTGCCTCAGAAGACAACAACAGCATGAGATAACTCCCCCTTGACTAAGGAACCTTCTTTCTTGTGCTGGAAACTGCTGTGTCTCTGGAAAGGCAAAGCACAGACCAGTTCACAGATGGTCTTATTTCTCTGCAGCCCTTCAGCTCACCTGTTTCTCCCTACACTGCAAAATCCTGTCTCAGGGAGCTGCTGCAGGAGCTGGGCTACTTGCTAAAAAAAAAACCAAAACAACCCCACACCAACAGGAGAGAGATCTCACTTTTTTAAACCAACCAAAAAAAAAAAAATCCATTGTTTCTGCCAATGCTCTCTTGATGCAAAACCACATCCACTCTTACCCAGAAGACTTAGCACTGTTCCCTCAACACATCACATCACAGTGGGTTTCTGCAGAGCAACAAAACACACGGTGTTGGTCTTCTTTTGTTTTGAATTCTTTTGTTTGACAGTTTATGGCAACATCCCTTGTTAGTCACTTCTACCCTACCGCGTTTAAACATTCCAAATCGCTCAGTCTTTCTTCCAGAAAATCCCTTTCAGATCTTCTAAGAATCAGAGCCTAGCAATAACTGCAGCACAAAGTTGGTCCCTTGTTAAACTGACTGCAGATCTATCAAGGAACTTTATGGGATTTGCTCTTACTCTGACAATGTACTGAAACTTAACACACCTAAGCCTGTGGTTCTGCGGATTTAATTGACGTGAGTTACCTGCTCTTTTGAACCTCCCCTCTCCTTTTGTGGGATTCTCCAGGGAGAGCTGGAGGAGAAATCACATTATTTCATGATGAGACACCAATGACTGGTAAGAATGTTCTCCCTTGCAGGTAAGCACACCTTTTTGTAAATGTAGGACATCGCTTCTGGGGATGAGGTGGGATTTTGTCACACGAAGTGTATGTTGCCTGAAGGTCAGCAGAGATACTACTTCAGTGTAAGGTGGTCAGCTCTCTGGATGAACTGTCACACAGTGACAGTTGGTATAAAAATACACAGTGAAATGTACAGATTCTTTGAAGTGTATCACCTCAGGTATGTTTGCTATAGGAGCAGTCCAAGATACAAAAACATTGTATGAACATTTGTGAAAGATGCTTGGGCTCCTATCCTCCAATCCACCTGAACTGAATGGACACGCTGGTAGAGAACTACTTCCTTCTCAGTTCCTTCAGCCCATAAAATATTGTTCTTCCTCCTCTTCCCTTTCAAATCTTGTCTTTTTTATTATTTTTTAAAAGTTTCACCTTTAATTCCCATAAGGTCACTGATGTATCCAGAAAAGGAAAAACAAACAAACAAATGAGCTCTATTTCTTAAGTTAATGGAAATCAGACTAAATCATTTGGTATTTCTTCTTTTGATTACCACCCAGAATTACTACCTACTAAAGTGTCATGCCTGTGGCTTTCAGTGTAAGGTTTTTAGGTACAATGAGAAGGGGAGAGTTCTTGGATTTTTTTCTAGAGGTTCTGAAGATGATGATTTTGCAATGACAGTGGGTACCTTCTTTTGGTTTAGTGAGGCAGCTACATCCTGAAAAGCTTCCTCTTCAAGTACTAAAGAGGGAAAGGAGACTTGAGGAGAAGGGGAGAGAAAAGGGGAGCGGCGAGAAAAGGGGAAGAAAAGGAAAAAAATACAAATAGTACACTTGTATTTCCTTGAGTAATGCATGTTGAAAGCAGAAATCATCTTCATGACTGGAGGAAGTACATTGATAACTCAGCAAACACATTAAGAAACAAAATAGTATTTCATATGCTAAACCAGAAAGGCTCTTTTAGTGGTTTGGCACAAGCGGAATGCCACTAGTTTAAATTACACAGATGACAAGGATGCTTCTGTTGATTTTCCAGAAAGGACACAGAGGTTTCAGTCTCATGAATTAGAATTTTAGCATAAAAATAAAACAAAGGACTTGCAATTGTCTAGGTGCATTGTATGACACAACCCACTACACTAATGCTTGCCACATTCTCTCTCATGGCAGTGAACCAGGATCAATTATTTAAGTACATATATAAAGGGAAAGGATGTTAATAAACACTAATAAACCTAACTGGCCTTTTACTGGGCAGAAGACCTATCTTTGAGGAGTTCTTCTGAGAGAACAACCTGCTTGTGTTTGGGAAGAACCAGCAACTAAAGTTTATGTGGTTTTTTAAAGTGTACAAACTCAAACTCAGGAGTCAGCCACAGCTCAAAGGAGGAGTTGGTCTAATGCTGCCTTGTGTTCTTTCCAGAACTCTCATGTCCAGACTTCTTTCCATAGCTTTCACTTCCTGCACAGGTGTAAGGAGCAGGTAGCAGAGGAACCCACATTTTCAGTGTCTGCCCTTCTATCAAACACTCACCATTTTGGATTCAGCCAGGTAAAACCAGCACACTAGAGATTTAAACTTGGGGAACAATTCTGAGCAGCTTCCAGCACTCATGTCAGTAAGGAAAACAGAGCTTTGCTGATGCCTTGACATTGCCCTGTGCATCAAGGCAGGGTGGCAGCCAGAAATGGCCCTCACTAAGCACCACTTCTCTGAGAAACCCTTCATCACAGAGAATGCAAAACTCAGATCATGTCTTGTTCATACTTGTTCATTCCTGGAGTTTGAAAAATGACTTAAATGAGGAATCCAATCAGAGCTTGATATATTCTCGATCATTTGCTTTTTGTGAACATCTACAGAAGTTGTTTTGCTCAGCAGTGTTTCCAGGACTACTACTAGCATTCATTTGCCTGGGCAAGACCACGCTTCATGACGGGAGCAAGAGTCTAGGTAGCTTTTCACAGCTGTAACAAACAAGAGGGCTGTCCTGTGGTTCCTTGCCATATCTATTGCCAGCAACAGAGGAAATGACCAACAGTGTCCTTGAAGGATTCTTCCAAGGACTCAGCTATCTTTGATCTTTTCCTTTCATTTTATCAAACAAACAAAAACCATCAATGTAGGAAAACGGTTGATTAAACAATTAGTTGAAGTGCTGTGATGCCTCACACTGTGGTACTTGAGACACAAGGCAGCGATTGAAATGCATTTTCCTCTACTCAAATTACACACTTGTGAATATGCTGTGACTGCTGCTTTGTTCCATAATGGCAACAACTACTTCTTGGTGAAGAAATAAAAGTATTTCCTAGAGATATGTATTTGGAAACACCAACATACTGATATCCTGAAAATACAACTAGCCAGACTCAGACCTTTGAAAATATATACCTGACTTCACAACCAGTGTCAGCAAACACAATTATGATTATGTGAAATCCTTCAAGGCAGGTTATGCAGGAAACTGGAGCAGGTGACAGGAGCTCAGAAGGGATGATCAGAACATTTGAATTAATCTGCCCTCCTAAACACTGTTAGTTTTCCAAACCAGCTGAAGTCAAATCTTTTCTGTCCCTTGTGCATTTGCTCATTCTCTTTGCCCAACAACAGCAGGTTGTTCAGTTAAACATCACATCTCTCTCCCCTGGAGCTCTACCACACTAGTGTCTCACTCATATCCTTTCTGTTATTTTCCCACTTCTGGGAAATCACAGGATCACAGCATGTTAGGGGTTGGAAAGGACATCTGGAGATCGAGTCCAACCCTCCTGCCAGAGCAGGACCATATATTCTAGTGCAGGTCTCACAGGAACACATCCAGACAGGTCTTGAAAGTCTCTAGAGAAGGGGAGTCCATAACCTCTGTGGGGAGCCCATTCCAGTGCTCTGTGACCCTTACAGTAAAGAAGTTCTTCCTCATGTTGAGGTGGAACTTCCTATGCTGCAGTTTACATCCATTGCCCCTTGTCCTATCACAACACACAAGTGAGAAGAGACTGTCCCTTCCTTCCTGACACCCAGCCCTCATATATTTATAAACATTGACTAGACCCTCTCTCAGTGTTCTCCTCTCCAGACTGAAAAGATCTTGGCTGAGGAGAGAGGAGGCTTTTATAAAAGTAACATTAAGGTGCCTTATTAAAGGATAAGGAAAATGTGAAATGATCATTTCAGTTCCTTCATCGTCCCAAGACTTACTTTGCACCTCAGCATGAACTTGGCTCATGTTTCAGTCACAAAATTTCCATCACACACCAACAGCAATAAGCTCTGAAGTGACTGCCAGATCCCTAATTGCACAGGGAAGAGCATAAGGGATATTGCCATGCATGGCACATGTCCTGCCCTGCTTGCAGGCAGGAGAGGGGGAGTACTGGCTGCCAGTGCCTGCAGCAAGCTGGGGCTCTGCCAAGGCAGAGTTTGCTTGCCAGAGGCTGCCAGCTCTAGATGGAGTAGCATGATGAGTAGGCACTAACCCCTGCATCATCTTTGTGCATATGTGAGATGCCTGTTGTGCTCGTGGGTGTCTAAAGAGATGGCTAATTAGTGTTACAGACACTCAGACCAGCCTAAGTTTTGCGGCATGTGCCCCATTACACACTGGCTTCAAGCAGCCAGTTCTGAGGTTTTGATGTTTCACCATTTCAAATTAAAAAGCTGCCAGAGGAAAGAATTGAGAAAGAGTAAAAGCCACACTTAACCAAGTTCTTGGGAATAGTGCATCCTGTGGGGCGGCAGCCACAGTCACAGTGCTCAGAACACACACAAACCCACTCTAACCATAAACAAAGGACAATTCAAACTTCATTGTTTTAATTTAAAAGACTGTTAGCACTTGCTGTTACAATCCGGAGACTCCTGCTTCACATACCATGACCAAATGCTCTCTTAAATCTCAGTAACTTCCTGACATAAAATGCTTTGAATTTCGGTTTCTTCCAGAGTCCCCACAGTCCTCAGCACAAGAGGGACTGAATAGCTCTCACTCCACTTAGTTGGCATCATACTTGGTCCTACATGTTACTACGTATCACATAATGCACAACAGGAGTGTAATGAGTTGAAAAGTGAATGTTTATGACAATTTTAATACATTTAGTTGCCATTCCTAACAGGAACAGGCAAAAAAGGGGAAATGAAACAGAAAAAACATCTTCTATACAATACAGGTCAATGAAAATGGATATGGGGTGAGTGCCTACCATGCCTTTTCTCTTTCATTCTACATACCTCCCCTTCCTTTGGGGATTGAAAGGTTTATGGGTTACCTGTCCTGTTTTCCCCACCTATTTGCACAGCTTCACACAGAACAGAGTCACAGATACTAGGAAAACAAATTCTGTCCCATTATAGAGTCAGCTGTGGGCACTTTAAAGAGAACTAATAACATACACATGGAAATTACTCCATAACCTTTTGTTTAACAAAAATTGTCATAACTTATGCTTATCTCAGTAAAAACTGCATTTCCCTCAATGACTGCACACAATTTTGTCACTGCCTATGGCAGGGGGGTTGGAACTAGATGATCCTTGTGGTCTCTTCCAACCCTAACTGATTCTAATTATTTACAGAAAAAGACGATTAAAAAGGTAAGTTTCTTTTCTGAAGACTGCACTAATTTTTCACTGTTTCTCACACCAAACTGTATTTTCTGTGTAATGTGCTTACTGATGCTGATTTCCTTAGAATCTTAAGGCTATTCACCTGTGAATTGTTTCAAACTAGATGTCAAATTGAAGATGTGCGGAGCACAAGCTGGCATGGCTTGTGAGAAGTTAAGGAAATCTGCCTCAACTAGACTGCATTGCCAGCACCACCTGCAGAGCTCCATGCAGACAGAGCAGTGTAGTCCCCACTTCTCAGGCAAACTGTGCACAAGCTCATAGGGATGGCCAGAATAGTCAGGTTGGCAGCTCACAACTTCTAAAGGAGGCAAGCGAAGACAGGTTCCTGACACATATCCTTGGAAGTTTTGTGCAGAACTGGGCATCATGCGTTTGCCTGCACACTGGCCTGCAGGTAAGTCCCTGACACCAATCTGATCCTAGTCCAAGCCCTGACAGTTTTTTCAAAGAAAAAGAAAATGCATTTAACCTGAACTCCTAATTATTATAAAACTGCATGCCCTTATTCTTCAGGACTAAGGCTTTTAATTGCATTCTGCATTGTCCTTCAAATTTAGGAGTAAAACACACACATTGCATCATGGTGCATTCTTGGCTGCAGTATCACAGCAGTTTGCAACACTCAATCTACCACACCAATTACTTGAAAAACATTATTGCTGATGATGGAATAGCTCCACCTTCTGGAATAAAAAATGTTTTCTTGACAGACATCTTTACATTTCTAAACCAAACTTGAACCTTTTTACTGATGGAAGGTGAATCTTGAGTAGAAAATGGAATAAATTTAGCATAATAATGTGGTTTCTGAGAAACTTTAGGAAGAATTAATTATTTTGTGATAACAGTGGTAACACATGCCCATTGTTTAACACGCCATATTAAAATCTGACCTTATTAAGAAATAGTTGTAATATCATTTTGAGAAGAAGGATTTAAACTGTTTAAGACAAAACACTCAATACATATTAGGGTACTTTAAACTTCACTTAAGTTTGTAGTCTTACAACATCATGTTTGTAGTTAAACACTGTCATAACTGCAGGGTGACTGAAGCCCCTGCTGAAGTCTCAACTATAGAGAAGAGGCTCCAAGTGATCCTTATTGCTATTTATTAAAACACTTAAATGTATGTTTAAATATTTCAAGTTAAGGATACGATGCTGTTGCTTGGAAAAACAAGCATCAATGAACCAAATTCTTACATATTCACTCTCAAAGGGAAAAGAGCACCGAAGCTGTTAGTCATCTACTCACTGGTGCTGTGTAGTACTACTTCATTTCACAGGAAGGGTAGAGTCACCAGAACAAAAAAAAAAAAAAAAAAAACCAAACAAAAAAACAAACAAACAAAAAAAACCACCAGTGGAAAAATAAACATCTATTCTTGAAACAGCAGTGTATCTAAAGTTAATACATACTCACGGACACACAAGAATAGCAGAAATTTAAACAAATTTGCTTAACAAACCAAAGCAACTGAAGCTTTATTTCTCTATATAGAAGGATGCATCCCTATGTGCATTCTTTTAAGCTAAGGAAAACGAAAAAGCCATGCAGCCCTTGCAAGAAATAAATCCTTGGGTGTAATATATATACATAAAAAGTTTCCTCTTCAGTAGATGATTCCTCTCAACAGATGCTAAATGCCATTTAGGAGAGCCAAACTTATGACTACTTTATAGTAGAATATTCTACTACATTTTTGTTTTCAGTACAATAGCAAAACTGTTGCATGGACCACCATATTGCTTGCATCAGTTAAACAAGAGCAAGTAACAAAACTTAAGCAGCTAAACCTACATGTGGAAATCAGGCTTCGTATGCAAAGTTTGCACAATGAAAGGATATAGAACAAACGAAAGGACTTTTCTTCAAGAAAATTATCTTCCAGCTTTCTGTAGCTTCACGTCTCGTATGGCTTTTGAATGGAGGCATTAGTTAAAGAGTTTTCCCACCCATAGTCAAGTATCGACTGTATTTAAATACAGCAACGTATGGACAAACAAGTTAAAAATTCACCACACCATATTACTTTACGTAATACAGTATCAAAATCCCATTCCTAAGGCTACAAAGGACAGATTTACAGTAATATGAGGTACTGGCATTTACTGTCAGAGAAGTAAAGATGGAAAAGAATTATACAGCACTGTCATCAGACATGGTGTTTCTCTTTCTCCTTTTTTTTTTTTTTTAGGGTTTTTGGTTTTTCTTTTTTACAAAATACATGTCTTGATGACCACATGCTTTAAGCTTATATTCATTTATTTTTTTATATATAATTTTTTTTTTTT